>OLKM01001026.1:0-15000 GCA_900291075.1 Melanogrammus aeglefinus | reverse complement strand
CAAGATATTTAGAAAATCTAAGGTTTAGAACTGACATAAATGTTTTTTACATTTTTGTCATAAAGGTTCCAGTAGTTTTTATATCTGCTCAATGCAGCAACTCCTGACAGTAGTTGCGTTGCGAGTGACATGAGCGATGTAAATATACTGCCGCATTTCAACCAAAGTTGTCTCCATTATGTTGTTTCATTTTCTCTCGTTTTCTTCATTAACATTCTTCTTCTTGATATTGATCGCATTCATTTTTTGTAGTAGTTACTGTGTACTCAGCGTAGTGCAGTGAAGTCAGTTGGTAAACACTGAGCTCCAGCTGTTCGTAGGGTTCCCTCACGAAACTGGGGGCGTGGTTCCCTCATAGCTACGTCATGCGATTCCCCATAAAATTCTGACATGCCAAACTTTTCGTCGTGGGGCTTTCGAACGTCGCAGACAAAAACGTAGCAGATCGCAAGCATGTCACATTACAAGACCTCGTCTCGTCGCCGACCTGTCAAAAATCGTGTACGATTCGCAAATTTGTCTGCGACGAAAGAATCGGGGCAAAATCGGGCTGAAATCGTGTAGTTTGAACCTGGCCATAAAGGAGAGGAGGTATGTGACCCATGTAGGAGCAGAGAGCGGACCAAGACTCCCTACCCGGACGGACCTTTGCCTCAGCACCCGGTCTAGAGGAGACCACGGGACTACACCGAAGGACCTCCTCATCGGGATATCGGGACAGCGCGTGAGAGATGACCACAGCGTCCCTAGTGGCTCACGGGGACCAGACTCTTTTTAGTTATAAAAAAATAAATGAAATGGACTGCATTTATATAGCGCTTTTCTAACCGTTGGCCACTCAAAGCGCTTTACAATATTGCCTCACATTCACCATTCACGCACACATTCACACACCAACGGCGGAGTCAACCATGCAAGGCAACAGCCAGCTCGTCGGGAGCAGTTAGGGTTAGGTGCCTTGCTCAAGGACACCTCGACACTCAGCTAGGAGGAGCCGAGGATCGAACCAACAACCTTCAGGTTGCCAGTCAACACCCTCTACCTCCTGAGCTACTGCCAACGCCCTAGTTATAGTTTTCATTGACGGGTGAATCCCCTTTTTTCTGTTTTGGGTTTAATAAACGTGCCTTTGTCGGCAGTTTGTGACTATCAGAGACTCCTGTTCATTGCTCGAAGGTGGGGCTGATAGACCCGGGTCACCACAACACAAACAACACAAAAATGGGAGGTATTCTTGTCCACTGAGCTATGAGCCAGAGAGCTAACGTTATGGATTGTACATATTTATAATTCGAAATTCGTCCCAGCCTTTACACCACATATACCGGTACTCTAGGGACTATAGCATATAACCACATTGTCTGATTACTGTTTAATTCATTTTCACAATTCACCAGCTCTCGTTTTGAAGAATAAACACTGCGCCATTTGTTTCAATGGAAACATTCAATGGATGCGACGGTCTATACTTTCAACATAAAGTGTACATATTCATAATTCAAAATTCGTCCCAGCCTTTATACCACAGATACTCTAGGGTCTATAGCATATAACCACGTTTTCTGATTACAGTTTAATGTAACAGTAAGCTGACAAAATCGCTAATTAACACCGCAACTGCAAATGAACCACACAGAGATAATCATGGCAACCGGTGAAATAAATGTTCTTTTTGCCATCTTTCTGCACGCACATACGTCGTGTTGATGAACAAATAATCCCCCTATACAATACTGGTAACAAACAATGTATTGCCGCATATCATTAAATAGACCCACAGTTGCGGCCACAGGACCGCATATCATATATGTGTTAAGTTCTCTTTGACAAAATTGACATGACGACTCTGTGTTTCTGAAGTTGTAGAGAAAACGCTATTCCATGTGTGAATTAGGGCAGGCTATATTATTTGGCCATTAACTGGACTGGAAGTATGAAATTCATGTGGTCATGCATCTGACTGCAAACGCCCTGTCAAAATATACACTCAAATGCGCTCATGGCTCTTAAAGGGGATGGGAGATGGTACTCTCATTGGATTATTGCATGTTACGACCAAAACACGCCTACTGGTATTCAGACCAACCCATTATAGGTTTGCGTCGGGCGGAAGAGTCATTTATCCACCGATATAAAAGCAACTGTGCCAGATATCCGCCCACAGAGCTTCTTGTGTTTCGCGCTTCTCACATGCGTTTCAGACCGTTAAAATAGGGCCCATAGAGGTGCTAAATGAACATGACATCTCGACCTGAGATGAGAGAAGAATTCCTCAAAACCTTGCTTGTTTTGGTTTTCTGGGAACGTTTCTAGACCATGGAAGTGGTTGGATACTGTTCTGTGATAAGGGTTGTAATGTTGGCGCTGTCCACACCAAAAGTGGGTCTTAGAGAGGAGATTCGCTGTCTTATGCTTCCCCTGTTATGACCAGGGAAACATGCCGACTATCTTTCAGTCCCATACTGGGGTAAAAACAGCGACCTGACTGGACACCTGTCATCACACTTGGAGGAAATAGAGAGATCACAGCAAGGCACGCACACTCTCTGCGGGGGAAACATCACCATCATGTCCAGCATCACTTTCCTCCATGCAGGGGGTCGGGTCCGGGGGACAGCAACTATGTGGTTTTAGAAATCAAACATGCAGACGTTGACACAAAGAGATAACACAGGCACTTATGTAAGAGTGCACACACACACATACACACACACACACACACACACACACACACACACACACACACACACACACACACACACACACACACACACACACACACACACACACACACACACACACTAGCTGTTCATATGTAATTCAGCCCCCACTCCCACTTGCCACAGTCTCTGACTTAGCTATCACAGTGCCACTGTGACTATCTCCCTTCATGAGTCATCCAGAGATCTATCTGCCAACCTGGGCTCCATCAGTCAGCCTGGGGGGTGAGGAGGGAGGAAGGGAGGGAGGGAGGGAGAGACCTCTGGCCTGGACAGGGCCGGACTCAGATAAGCAGACAGGAGGACTGAAGGTCTTGGAGATGTTCACTTCAGCCCATCACTGGCTGCTTCTTATCAAAACAACAGGACGACACACGTCAGGCGTGGCCAGACACATCGCTCTGACATCGCCCCCATGGCACAAGACATATTATAGCGGAGTGCCACATTTATTTATTTTTTACCCAAGAGGCTTTGGGAGGAATATGTGCAACAGCCAGGGCCACAGCAGTCATTCTACAATGTGAATATGGAGGGAAGGGGGGGCGAGGGGGTGGGGGTCACAGTGGCAACATTTTATAACAAATGAAACATGGAAATAGCTATCAAGTGGACATCAGCGTGAGACTACCTGAACAAGGATGCAAAATAACTTGAGGTATTCCATCAAGGAGCAGGTAGAGGTTTGATATTATGGGATAGCTACAGGTAGACAGAGGTCTGAGATGAGAAGTACCTCTCAGCCTCTAGTTGAGCAGCCTAACCACTACAATATCTTTAAAAATACTTCCAATTCATTGCATTTATATTGGAAATTTGAAGTCACCCAAATGTGTGTGTGTGTCTGTGTGTGTTTCTGTGTGCTTGTCTGTGTGTGTGGGGGGGCGTGTGCGTGGTGTGGTATGGGTTGTGGTGGTGTAGGTGGAGGCATGGGGCTGGGTGGTGTACATGCATCTCATCCACTACTAGTTCCCCCGTCTCTGTGCCAGTCAAACACACCCTACACCCGCTCCACCATCTATAATAAAACCATAGCTATAAAGTATGTGTTCCTTAACAGGCAGCAAACCGCTAATTATCCCGCTGTGGCAGAAGAACAAGATAGAAGAACAGGATAATGCGTGAAAGCCTTTCCTCTCACATTCTAATATATCTGACACCTGACAACCATTAAGGACTTTGGCAGGCAAAAACAGGAGGCTTTTAGCGGCATAATGATAAGACCTAACACATTTCGGCATCCAGCATATCCTTCATAAACACGGCACCGCCATCGAAACACCCTTCAACGTCACCCTTATGGGAATTCTGTCCCATATTGTCCTTCTGGCTGTGCAACATGCGAGAGCATCGTTGGAGACTAAATGAGTGGAGCCAGATGTCTCGTATCTTTGCCAACGGGTATCAATTAACATAACTGTGATCAAAACGATTGTTTTGTTCTTTAAAACGCGGCGGGTGATTCAGTGTGCTGAGGTGTGTGACGGATGACATTACACCTTTTTTCCTTTACGTTTCCAACTTTAGCTGCGTTGTAATTTGCCTTCTCGTGGTGCTCACAGTAAAACAGCATCTATTATTATTATTAGAGTGTTTCAATCCATTGTCTGTCTACACTCACCTTTGGTCTTTCAGTCACAGGCGGAAACATTTATCTGACATTTATCCTACTGAGCAGGTAGGGGTTTAACGCGTTGTTGCTCAAGGATGACTATAAACCGTGGATATTGAGGATCAAACACAGAACAGAACCTTCCAACCCCCGTTATAAAACAGCAACTGCCAGCGACTTATATGAAACATTGGCTGGGATATTTAAGTCCAACTTAAACTTGTTATCAGTCTATTGGTGGTGGATCTGGAGAGATGGTCGTGTTGAATTCCCCCTGTTGTAGACGCGACTAGAATCAGTGTAGACAGTGCTGGGACGTTGCGCTGTCCACTGATGAAGCCTGCCCCTGGATCCTGACACAAAGCAGACACGCCGAAACCTTGAGCCCTCGCGTCTGGGCGAGAGATGCGCCATTAGCTGTATCTTACCGAGGATGAGGAAGATAGCTTGTTAATGACGATTAGGCATGATGTGATTCCTGTTAGCTAAGCCTCGACATCTCGCTCATTTGCTATTATGAGCAGTATGGAGACACATTCTCAAAAACAATATGGTTTTATTCACAGCAGCTTCCAATGAAATGCTCTTTTTAGAATCATCTCCGAGACAGGTTTTTATTTAAAGATTCAATAGCAGATAGCGGTTGGACTTCAGGTAGGCCTGATGTGATACTGTGATTTCAACAACAGCCATATGCTCACTTATTAATAGTTTTCCGCATAGTTCTCTGTATCTACTGGGTATGGAGGTGGTAGGTATGGATGTAAGAAGCTGGGTGGTGTAGGTATGGATGTAAGAAGCTGGGTGGTGTAGGTATGGATGTAAGAAGCTGGGTGGTGTAGGTATGGATGTAAGAAGCTGGGTGGTGTAGGTATGGATGTAAGAAGCTGGGTGGTGTAGGTATGGATGTAAGAAGCTGGGTGGTGTAGGTATGGATGTAAGAAGCTGGGTGGTGTAGGTATGGATGTAAGAAGCTGGGTGGTGTAGGTATGGATGTAAGAAGCTGGGTGGTGTAGGTATGGATGTAAGAAGCTGGGTGGTGTAGGTATGGAGGGATGGAGCTGGGTGGTGTAGGTATGGAGGCATGGAGCTGGGTGGTGTAGGTATGGAGGCATGGAGCTGGGTGGTGTAGGTATGGAGGCATGGAGCTGGGTGGTGTAGGTATGGAGCTGGGTGGTGTAGGTATGGAGCTGGGTGGTGTAGGTATGGAGCTGGGTGGTGTAGGTATGGAGGCATGGGGCTGGGCTCGGTGACCTCCACCTCTGGGTATGTCCCTGGCCTCACTCAGTCCACATACGTGCATCGGCGCTCAGCTACCAACACATCGTAGAACATACCCAGATAGGTTCACCCATACATGTAGTCTGATACATCTGCCCACTTGAAGATAATCATATATATATATATTATATATGCATGCCACACACACACAAACAACACACACACACACCACACACATACACACACACACACACACACACACACACACATCATACATATATACATGCACACACACACACACAAACACACACACACACCCACGCACACACAGTACAAACAGACACACACAATCCGCCCCCTCCCCACACAAACACACATAGATAATTGTGGGTGCATATGCTGCTCTCACTGCTGCACTTTAACGTACGAGGAGGGTGCCAGCGTGCACATTGTTATACGCACAAAGTACCAACCTGAAACAGACACACACAGACACACACACATACACACACACATATGACAAGGTTTGGAGGCTAAATCATAGCTGCATTCCTAAAACTTGGTCAATTGTATATATATATATATTTT
This sequence comes from Melanogrammus aeglefinus, assembly GCA_900291075.1. Classification (NCBI taxonomy): domain Eukaryota; kingdom Metazoa; phylum Chordata; class Actinopteri; order Gadiformes; family Gadidae; genus Melanogrammus; species Melanogrammus aeglefinus. Next base: position 8,859 of record OLKM01001026.1, on the reverse strand, counting down.
TTCGAAACAATTGCATCTACACACCAAGTGTCTGCATTTCAAAAGAAGGTTGGCGCAATATTTTGCTTGCCTGTTCTTTGACTCGCCCCATAAAATATAAAGTTCTATTGAGTATGGCTACAAGACTTCCACCCCGTTAGACGGCTAGCTCTAGTCCCGCGGAGCTCGACTGTGGAGCAGAAAATGAACAGAGCTGGGGGTGTCCCACTGGGCCAGCCCATCTGAACACTGCATGTGCTCAGGGTACGGTGCATTGGATTAAAGAGTGGAACAAACAGCGGATATATATATGTATTCCTTTTCAATTTGAATTATGCAATAAAGGTGTGATCAGAAAGAAAATGACGATGCTAATAGTGAAAACTGAACCTTTTTGCTCCTTTCAGATGCATGTCATGTGCACACTTCAGTCCAATGTAGGGTTAGTGTTTTTTTTTACCATTTAGCTGACCACATGCCATGACATTGTTCTATTAACGGGTCATTAATAAGCAGGTAGGGGCTCAGAGGGTTGCTAGACGTTGACTTCACTGCGGACATCTGGGATTCAACCCAGATCCTTTCGGCTGGTATCCCTGTTAGAGAACTCGAGCTAATCATCACGATCAAAGATCCTCTAACGATTCACATTTCTCACCCGCTTGCAATGCATATAAACGGCTTGGCCTGAAGAATCTTTAGTTAAAAAGGGAGTAATATATATAGACCCAGACGGTGCAGGTTCCGGATTAAACGCTCCCCAGGCGCTGTTCTGCTGGTGGGGAGGGCGGCGCTAATCTCTGGGCCGCGGAGGGGATCCATGTGGGGGGCTGTGTTCCCCTCAGCAGCAGCGAGCGTGGCCGGGGGCTGTGCGTCTGAACGGAGGAGACGCCCCCGAGGTCTTTCCTCGACAACAAGCCTTACCCCGGAGCTCCAGAGGAGACAAGCAGCTGGCCGCGGAGCACGGTGGGAAGCAGCAGAGCTTCTGGATAACTGCTCTACCTATCTGCTATACACTGATGGGTCTGAGTTGGGCTGTGTGTGTGTGGCACACACACATGGGGGTTGGTGAGGGGTTTCTCTTGAATAACTCAAGACATACGGGATTGTTATGCACACCTTCCTTCCTGCCTAACCCCCCCTTCACCGCCGGGAGTGGGATGAGCCCGGAAGGGTGTGAAAGGCCCACGTACTGTAGCTCAGTACGCATCTGTCTACGGTGTGGAATGTATGTGGCGCTTCTGGCTCCTGTGAGGAATGGCACAATGGAGAGGCTTTGACCACATGGAGTGCATTTCATGCGTGCGTTTATTCCCCAGGATGAGATGGCGTTTGATGCCGTTTCATCCGGGTTAAATAACAGAGGAGCCTTGTTTGAATAGAGAATAGATATGGGGGAAGTTAATGTGTAAGTGTGTGTGTGTGTGTGTGTGTGTGTGTGTGTGTGTGTGTGTGTGTGTGTGTGTGTGTGTGTGTGTGTGTGTGTGTGTGTGTGTGTGTGTGTGTGTGTGTGTGTGGATCAATGCTTTGATCTCATGACGCAAACATTGCATGTATATTTCGAGGTAACATTGGCAAATGCAGTGCAATAAATGACCGCATCAAAAAGAGCATGAGAGAGAGAGAGAGAGAGAGAGAGAGAGAGAGAGAGAGAGAGAGAGAGAGAGAGAGAGAGAGAGAGAGAGAGAGAGAGAGAGAGAGAGAGAGAGAGAGAGAGAGAGAGAGAGCTAAAAACACTTCACAATTTTATGTTGGTTGTACGTATGTGCAGTCCCACAACAGAGCAGCATGGTTGCCAAGCAACACATGCAGCATAGCATATATTTGTTGAGGGTTAATAGAAAAAAATGTAATGCCATGTGTTTAACACAGTTAACACAGTGTTAAGTGGTTAACACTAACACAGTTCACACATTATTAAGTGGTTGACATTAACACGGTTAACACATCGTCAAGTGGTTAACACTAACTGTGCGTTCACACCAAAAGCGAATTGAGCAACCAAATCACTGGAAGTCATTCACTTTCTATGGGCAAGAGCGACCAAAGCGACCCAAGCATCCAACGCTACCAGCGGCAAAAGGTGAACGACCAGAGCGACGAAAAAAGTTGAAAACGGCTGAACTTTATGCAAATTACTATGACGCGTATCAGCGGCCAGACACTGACAGCCAATCGGAACGTAAACACTCTTTGCTTGCGTGGATCCCGGGGAACACCGAACACCGGCACTTTGGTTCCTACCTAATTTTTTGGTTCCTTCCTACTGTCTTCACAAAATGTCGAATGAAAGATTAATCGCGGCTGTAACTGGGCACCCGGTGTTGTACGATCCCAGCCTTTTTCACTTCCGAGATCGCAACAAAAAGGCTCTGGCCTGGGCGGAGGCTATCCGTACTCACTTGAGTACACTATTTTTTCAAATGTGAGTGCTGTTCCAAATCGAGTACTCTGTGGTGCACTTACCGGAAATGACGATGTTGCGACAGCCGCAGCTGCAGGCGCTGTCACTTCGGTATCCATTATTTTTTCGAGTTGAGCGCTCAGCCTGGCTCCGCCTCTTCCGCTACGTGCTAAGATGCGCTGCCGTTGAGTACGGAGAAGTGTCCTTCGATCCACACTTCACGATTAGCCGTTTTGAGTACGACATCCGGGTCCTTGAAGTGTACTTCTTTTCACCGGATCTGAATTGGAACGTACTGTGTACTCAAATTTTGGCTAGTAAGTACGGACAGTACGGGTATTGGAACACGGCACCGGTGTTGTACGATCCGAGCCTATTTCACTTCCGGGATCGCAACAAAAAGGCTCTGGCCTGGGCGGAGGTGTCACACGTGGTTGGTTGGTCTGGTGAGTTAGTTAATGAAACGTTTGAGATTATTGTAAAATAGGCGCGATACATCGGACTGCTAACCGAGATCCTAGCATACTAATCTTCCTTGCTCTGAATGAGACGATATCGTTTTCAAATATCGAAAATATATTTGTTGTGCAAAGGAATAATAACGTTGTGCAAAGGAATAATGCACGCATAATAATGCAATAATAATGCAAATGAATAATGCATGGAACAAACGTGTCACTTCAATGCAGTTTAACAGAGGATAGACAGCTGACAAATGACCATTTAGCAGACGCTTTTATCCAAAGCATAGATCCAATATGTTCCATTATTTGCGTTGTGGAGCGAGCCAGTTCTGTGTCCGTATGCAAATTAGCCATGTGCAGCCAATATCAATTTGTTTGAGTGAGCGACGAATGAGTGCAGATCATGATTTGCAGATGCAGATCAGTAAAACACATTTGAACTAGCCTACTAAAGCACTACAATTACATTTTAGGATTGTTTTCATATAAAGTATATATATATATATATATATATATATATATATATATATATATATATATATATATATATATATATATATATATATATATATATATATATATATATAGGAGGGGAATCACTGTCCTACTTGCTGTCGAAACACTTTATCCAACAAGCAAAACAGTCTCCAAAGTGTAAGTTCACTCTTTGATATGGCTGTCTGTACTAAAAGCATACGGCTCCTTTAAATGCGTATGCAAGATTGAATTGTACGTCATGAGCGACTTGAGCTACAATAGCTATTCGTTGTGAACGCACATTAACACAGTTAACACATTGTTAACATAAGTGGTTAGCACTAAAACTGTTAAAATAACAGGGTTAACCACAATATTAACCATTTGTGTGGTTAACCACACAAATGGTTAACAGGGTTGCCGCGCAGCAAAAAAGGTCCTTGGTTGAGAGCCGGCAGCTGGGGGAGTTTCTGTGTGGGCCTTGTATATTGTTCACGTGGGTTTCCGTCAGCTTAACTCTCCTGCCGGTGCCCTTGAGCTAGGCACTACGCAATAGAGCTTGAGTTGGTCCCCGGGCACTGCACTGTGGCTTCCCAATTCTCCTAGTGCTGCTAGTGATGGTTTAAATGCATATTTGGTGTATAGTACTTGTAAAATTGCAAAAAAAAAAGAATCTTCACAATTTACGATGACTTTGAAAGAATCAGAATCAAGGACTCGAACAATCTGTTTTTAACTATTCCAAAGCATTAGTTACAAGACCAGCTACTTTGGGTTTGCAAGCAGTCACAGAGATATTCAGAGGCATCCAGGCACCGCCTATCCCAGCCGCCCTTTTTAAGCGAATCATGGGTTTTACACAGTAAACAGTAACGTTTTATATTAAGGTCCTTGTAATAAGCCTTAGTTAATATGGATTATTACGCGGCTCTTCTCAATGCTGTGGAACGCTCCATTCACTTGCATGGGCCTTTACGGACTTCCGGCGGTGAATTACTTTTTGATAATTTACCGTTGCTAAGCATTTAATGACCGCTGTCAAGGAAAGTGTTTTTTTTTGCCACTGATTCACGTCTTTGGTATCTTTATATATTTTTTTATTTATTCGTTAATTTCCGGGACATTGTACACTAATCAACAGTCAAACTCTAAGTGAGCCAGAGTTAGCCTAAGAGGCTAGTTTACAGCCGTTGTGCCCAGCCAGAAATTCAAAAGGCAACCTAAAATTATAGAAATAAAATGCATGTATAAGCAAAGATTAAAAAGACCACATAGGCGACTCAGAAGATATAATAACACATAGCAAGAACAAATCGACAGACAATTGCAATCAGACAATAAAATATGCAGACAATAAAACACAGCGTATAAAAAACATCGTAGGAAAGTGCAAACTGCAGTTAGATAAGAGCAGAATACATTCAATAAAAGCACATATACAGCAGCATAAAGCATACACATGCAGCATAAACATATAGAGCACAAACATGCAGCACCAACACATTGATGTAGACACTAGCATTTACAGCACAAGACAGGACTGGAGCACATAGGAGACAACAAAGCAAGACATGACAGTTACCAAGAAGTCAGCAGGAGAAGCAGTTGCAGTCCTAATGTACACATAACTGTTTACTAATAAGCCATATTTTTCAGCTGTCCTGAAAAAACCGGTAAGAACGGCAATCACTCCGCCAAGTCGCTCGCAAGAGTTGTGGTAACTTATCAACCCCAGCGTTAGGCTATTCGGTGGCTAAGCGACTTCAATGTCTTTTGCAGACTTCTGCTGATCAACACTATCAATGATAATTGCAAAAAGACAGAGCCTGAGGTAAATAATTGTTTAGTATATACTACACGGGAACACTCCAAAAACAAGACAAGATAACAGATTTTGCTGGGAATTATTCGTTTTTATTAGCGGTTTATTCGTTTTAATTAGCGTGACGAGACGATATCCCGAGTTTGAGATCTCGATCATGTGATACCCAATATTCCGAGATAGCAAACCAATCAAATTGCGCCATTTTAGGAGGTTCACTTATAGCATATACTAATACCTTTTAGCAACAAAGTGTAGTCGTGTGGTGGTCACTATAGACATAATTCACCATACTGTGTAACTGACATGTTTTCGTTCTGTGTGATAGGGATGCTGTCTCTTTAAGATCACATGACTTGTGTGTTTATATATGCGCTTGGTCGGCGCAATGTTTAAAATTTAACGTTTTTACATGATAAAATGAACGACCTGCTGTTGCGTTGTCAAAATTGTCTACTGTTTTATCACAATTTCTACATTCTATAGACAGAATGTCTTACCTGGGAGAGTTTGTCGATCGCGGGGCCGTTAAAAATGATTGAAAGGGAGGGGCATATCAATATCGCAAGACATTGCGGGATGCGGGATCGATCTTGCCGTTGTCTATCAATGTCTGCGTCCGCGTGTGTGCAGTTTGTGTCTGGGCGTGCATGTGTGCGCGGTGTCCTGCATTATGGCGAGTGGATCGTGCCAAATCTAGGATTACCAGGAGAAGGAGCAACCTCCCCTCCCGTCGCCGTCTGAACGTGTGGATTTTTGAATGGGAGTGGACTAGAGGTGGTTCGGTCGCGAACTGATTCGTTCGAACGAACGAATCGTTAGAACGAACGACCCGAACTGGTTCTTCTCTCTCGTTCGCGTCGGTCGTCTCGTTCGCGTCGGTCGTCTCGTTCGCGTCGGTCGTCTCGTTCGCGTCGGTCGTCTCGTCGCGGTCGTCGTCCTCGTTCGCGTCGGTCGTCTCGTTCGCGTCGGTCGTCTCGTTCGCGTCGTTTCGTGACTCAGAAATGGACTCCTCCCAGACCCACGACTCGCGGACAGTTCGTTTCAGGTAGAACGAGGGACGAGGCATCACGAACACACTGGTTGCTTGCACTGCACCAGAGCAGGTTTATAGTTATTAACTAGGCTTTACTTAGTTACTATCAACCGATACATGAAGGTAAACTACTGGGACGTTCCCATGTAGGCCTACGCAGCAGCAACTATGCGCCAGGCGATTGCCGGCAAGCATATCATTATTAACTAACGGATTATCTCTGAGGTGAAGTAAATGCCTCAGGTGGTCCGTTTACTTTATCTTGTCAACAGCTGGTGGTTTACATTTTAGGTTAGGGTTTCAACATGGTTCCTTTATCTCGTGTATTTTTAATATATAAATTAACGTATTGACTCACTTTCAGGATAAAGTGATTCGATTCGCCATTTCGATTCACCGGAAACTCGACTGAACCAGTTTCAGTCGAGTTTCCGGTAGCACTGAGTCTGACTGACTCAGCTGAGAACCATGCAATGGGTGCATTGCATGATGCGATTCACCGCTACCGGAAACGGAAACTGGACGGAACCGGAAACTGGACTGAACGAACGAACGAACGATTCGCGAACGACTCATCTTGGCGAACTGACTGACGCGAACTGGTTCACGTAAACGAATCATTGAATCCACCTCTAGAGTGGACGGGGCAGCAAATCAGAGGCAGGCGTCGACGTCACAGCACGTTCACTGAAGGAACGTGTGAAGGCGGTGACGTGACGGCGGCGTATGTAAGAATTACCAACAAATTTACGCCTGCTCTGGACGTCTGGACTAGGACGTGTGAAACCCACGTCGCCCCATTTACGCGCGTGTCTTCAGTTTGTTTACTCAGCAATGAAGAATTTTCTCAAAGACGGACATTTTCATTTAGGGCCTAAAATGGAAACAGTAAAGTTAATCAATTAAAAGCTAAGCATAATTGACCACAAGGTAATATTTTTCATCCTTGTGTATGACTAGCCATCAATTGTACAATTTTGTAATCCCACAACTGGCAACATGCACTTTAATTTTCATGTTGGTATAAATGTTTTTAGTGTTATGAAGTGCTTGCCAACGTGCCTACTGTTGAGTTTGTATGATAGGTAACTAATTCCACATCCATTATAAATGCTTCTGTCTTTTCATTAGCTGTGTAATCTGAAAACAGTAGAATTGAATAATTTGTTGTTTTTAAGAAATCTTGTAAGACTTGTTTTACTGTTTAATTTCATTGGATATAAGAAGTGGGGATAATATTATAAATAACATGACCGCGTGGACTGGTCTTCTCCTGCCGTCCAATATTTCTTCAGTCACCAGCGCCATTTTTTTTCAGTCACAGGCCGCCACTGTTCCCATATTACATATCAGCCTAAGGGGTGTTTGTAGGGGAAAAAAACAAAACAATAAACTCAACTTAATGTCTGTGTGAAAGAAAATGAAAATAATTTAAAGATCGCAGTACATTAGAGTCACGACGGCGTAGGTGAGGCGGGCGTAGGTGAGGCGACGTACTTATCCACACGTAGGTGAGACGTCAATTCCACACGACAGTCTCCTTAGGCTGGTGAACCGTGGCAGTATCCACTCGCCATACTGCATTGCCTTTGACTTGAAACGTATGCGTCAGCTCGCATGCGTGTTTGTGTGTGTATGAGGGGTGTATGTGCGTGTGTGCATGTGTGCGTGCGGTGTATGTGTGCGTTTGTGCATACTGTGTGAATGTTTGAGCTGCAGGCTGCTTGGCACATGCGCACTGACCAACTGTCCGACAGACTGCTATTAATACATATATATATATATTAGTCTATATTATATATATATATTCTATATTATATAATGCATAACATTTATATATCAGTGGAGACGGCAGCTCTCGATACAATACTCACTACCTCCTTGAAATGTTTTATTTCCTCGGTTACTCGGTATGCTTTTTCCGCTGTTTCATAGCTAAGTAATCATTCCATGTGTACTTTAAATGTGTTAATTGTCTTCTCATTCTCTTTATTGTTGCAGCACTGTTTGATTGGTATGAATCCCATGTGTAGATCAGAGGCCGTTAGCAAAGAACAAGTATCAATAATAACGGTATATTATATTAAAGGTCCAGGCACATGCTACTTTTATGGATGATTAATATAGATATTAGTGGCCCCTAACACGTATTTGAGACGTTCCTGAATTGAGACCGTGGTGAACATTACACGGCACTAAGCCTGTCGCGCACATTGGCTTTACCCAAACGTGCGATTAGGTGTTGCAGCTTCAATGCCAATGAAGGAGGAGCGTAAGGCGGGTAAAGGTAGGAAGGTGGGTGTGCCCTGAGCAGATGTTGCGGCCACGGTACAGCGCTCTGTTTACTAGTGAATGTATCGCAATGGCGAGCGCCACATAGTTTGTGGTGTTCTGTAATACTTCTGAGACACTCCGGATGCTCTGCGGTGGTGCCTGGACTCTATATATAAATAATATCTATATTATACATAGATTCTCCTCATATAAGATATTCCCGGCAAACAACTGTGTGCGCCTCCACGACGATCTTTATGCCATCCTCAAACGACTGTCAGTGGTTTTCCACGCTCTGGTTCTTCCGACAGTCTGCATAGACTCAACACGACATGGAGGGAGAAAGAGGATCTGGTTGCCTGCGATTTTTAGCCGTGATTGTCTCCCGCCGGAAGCCTGCTGC
>OLKM01001025.1:145340-183943 GCA_900291075.1 Melanogrammus aeglefinus | reverse complement strand
TTTTCCCATCGCGTGGGTCTACCTAGGCTTTTGAGTTTGGATAAGCGGTGGCTGACACAAACCTAACTCTAAAAGACAGATCAAGAGAAAATAAGTCTCACGCAGCAAAAAACCTAACTATAACCCAAGGGTAGGACTTCTATTAGGGCCACGCGCCCGATAAGTGCATACAAGACCGGCAAAAGGTACGCAGAGAAGTGATGTTTCCACATGATTGTGTTAACTCACAATGTGTGTTTGTTCTTGTTTTCCAGGTGAGCTGCATGGAGGGGCCTTGTGGAGCTCGACCAGCTGTGGATGCCAAAGTGTGTGCGCCTCGGCTGGTCTCTTCTTCTCCCACCCCTATGAGCACCAGTGCGTCTGGGCAAGAGTGCTCTACGTGTGAGGACGTCAAGATGCTACGATGCACTGCGGGACCCCAGGTCAGAGGGGTTAATGGAGGAGTCTAAAGCGCAGGACGCAGGGGACGTCTAGAGTCATAGATACATGCCATGATGTTTAATACCGTACTTATGATGCAATGATAAAGGGTATTTGAGGTTATGAATGGTTATAATGTTTGTTCTGTATGTCTGTATGTTTGACACACCCTTTGTTTGTGTTTGGGTGACCCTGTTTGGATGTGTATGGCCCTGTGTGTGTGTGTGTGTGTGCATGTGTGTGGGTTTGTGTGTGTGTATGTGTGACACACTTGTTGTGTTTGTGGACCTGTTTTGTATATGGTATCTGTTTTGTATTTATTTGTTTTGATCCTGTGTGTGTGGTGTGGTTGTGTCTGACACCTACTTGTGTGAGTGTGGCCTGTTTGTGTGTTGAAGTGTGTGGTGTTGTGACCCGTGATTGTGTGTGTGTTTCTGTGTGTGCGTCTATATATGTTTGTGTTTGTGTGTGTGATCGTGTGTGTGTTCTCCCACACCTCCCACCAGACACCATGCTGCCAGGCATTCATAGTTCCTGAGGTCATCGCCATCCGATCCGCGACTCCAAACCCCATAGAACAAGCCCTGTTCGACCAGGTGCGCTTGATATTCACCCCCAAGCAGGCCAGAGACGAACCTTCCAGCAGGAGAAGCCTAGAGGCAGGGGAGGGGCAGCAGCCGGGCCTGGCTCTTCCTCCATGGAGACACGCCGACAGACACCCTAAAGTGTACACCCGCGCTTTCCTACTTCCTGTCCGACTCTCTGGGACTCTGTGGGATTCACTGTGGCTCAGCCAACTAGCAAGCTAGACGGCTAGCTTTCCCCGCTCGCCTCCTCTAGCCTCTATCTGTTCTGAATTCCGTAATCCAGTAATGATCTCTTTCATGTCATTGCCTTCCTGTTGTGGTATGAACCACCATACGGTACATTTTGTGTGGATAAGTACACAAATATTAGTTTATTCTGCCCATCCCACATTTATTGGTGGTCCCCTGTTCTAAACCACTATTGGGTCACAAAACCTAACAAAAAAACGCATTCTCTCTATGCTAATGTTAGCCAATGCTGTGTGTTCTGCGTGTTCCTCCAACCAGTATCTCACGACTCACAATTTTGTCGATTTATCTCTGACCAGGCAAATGCGGGGCAGCATTGACAGCGTGAGGAAGCCGCTGACTGCGGGCAGCTATAAACTACGCAAAGCCAAGTCCCAGGTAAACGGGTTAGCTAGCACAGTAGCACCGCTAGCCAACTTCTTGCTCTTACCTTGATTGTAATGAAACAATAGTTTAGGAAGTGAATGCCTTTAAAGAGGGTAATGGAATTGGAGACAGAGAACATGGCAAATATTTAGAGCCTTACACTTTGTCCTAAATATCCTCAAATATAATTTTGATCACTTCAATCGAAGAAAGACTCTACTTCTGACTTTAGCAACATCTCCCCAGTGTCATTCTCCCTCTTCCCCCTGGTTAGATGATGCTGTCGTCGCTGGACTTGGACTCCAACTACAGACCACTCCTCCTTCCCTCCTCCCCTCTCCCACCTCCTCCTCCTCCAACCCCCACAAACCTCCATCCACATCTGCAGCCAAGTCAGACACGTCCAGACTGGGCCACGCCCACCCGCTCCTCCTGTGACCCCCATGTTACCATGGCTAGCCGGGTGGCATCGGCCCAGTGGAATGCTGGGATCAGGCCTGGTCCGGTGAGGCCGGCGGTCCCTAGGCTGAGTGTGGAGGCCCTCAGAGTCTCCCAGCGGACCTCACGGAGCCCTCCCAGTAACACATTTAATAGCATTGTTATTTTAACTCTAAACAACAGACGAACAATATATATCGTAACAAATACATTATATATAGGTATTGATCAGGTTTCTTAAATAAATGCAATTGGAGTAAAAAAACTCATAACTTTCCGACAAGAAATTCAACGCCATGGCCACTTCACTATGATACATATTGGCTACATATGTGTTTTAAAAAGGAACACAAGAAAGTGTGCAAAGTGTTTCTTATTATTATTTAGGACTAATAGTTCCTGGTTGACAGTAATAATAATGCTTCAAATACCCTCTCTTCCCCCCAGGCGTACCGCTGTTTGAGAGCCAGCCCTGGATATCCTTGGATCGTAGAACACCCAATTTACACCCTCTGCTGGAATAAGATGGAACTACACTAAACGATGACGTTGAACTGTATTGAAGCTCATCGCTCATGGAGGCTGCAGTTTGAAATGTGCTCTTTATTTGTGCGACCTTTTGAGAAAACCACAGTATTTTCTATTGTATATATAGTATTGATTATAAGCACAGCCACAGACTTTCTCACTGGCTTTATCATGTATTCCAAGAACCCTATCCAGAGAATGTGTAAAAAGCGAAAAAAAGTTTAAATCAACACAAGCATTCAAGACAAGGGGAAATCATTACATTGAATCAGAACCCAAGACTTCAAGAAAACGAAAAAGGATAGCTTTGTGTGCATCTATTTTTTAATAAAGTTTTACAAAAAAAGACAGTATTTGAATTCACTTCAATCATATGAAGATACTCCACAACCATCCAGTCCAAACCTCCAACTCTGGCTCCGTACAGTTATATTCAAAATACACAAAAGGAAACTTACAGGGGATTTATTACAAATGAACCCAAACTATTCTCCATAAACAATATAACAGAGTTAGATAATTATCTTGAACAGATATGATGCAGGCAAAAAACACTGCTGAGGTTTGTTCAGTTTAGATTAAGACTCTAATCCAAGATGGCTCAGATCTGTGAAACAATCATCTAATACTCTGTCTGAATCATTCAAAAACAACCACATGATGAAATATAATTTGAATGTGAAACAACTAGTAATTAACAATTATCAATAAAATAGATTTTGGAAGACAACTGAGAGAGCACAGTCAAAGTCAGATTTGAGAACCAAACCAAACATGTATCCTAAATTAACCCTTCTCAGAAGTTCATGCAACTATGTTTTATTTTCAACTAGTGTTTTTGAAACAAAATTAAATTACTAGGTACAATATCGACCGTGAGAAAAGTATACCTCTGAAAGAACACATCATCCTTTGAAGACACACTAGGAAAAGATTAGAGAGAATAATGTTGCCTGATTGGATTTCAAGCACAATGGAATCAGAAAACCCTGTTTGGGTTGAAACACAGCAGGGGTTAACTTATTTTCACCTGTCCCAATTCTTGAAACCAGGTGGTCTGGGTGGTGTTGGAACGGAGATCTTCCACTCAGGCACTATGAGAAGAACAGAACCACTGAGAAAAAAGGAGAGAACAGGAAATTCCCAGAAATATCGAGAGAACAAGGGTTTGAGAAAATCAAAATACAATCATGGGATAAAAATGATTGCCAGAGCAAGCATTCAAGAAAATGCTTGAGGGTGAGAAAATAACCAAACCTTACTCTAACCCTCTCTCACACACACACACACACACACACACACACACACACACACACACACACACACACACACACACACACACACACACACACACACACACACACACACACACACACACACACACACACACAGACACACAGACACGCTCACACACCAAACCTGTAGATGGCACTGTTGAGCTACAAGAGAAGACGAGGACCGTTTTTTCTGGTTGGTCATTGGTTTGGGCGGGTAATTATGAACGGAAAATAGACCCCGCTGTGCATTGTTGACCTGCTCAGCACAGCGGTGTCATAATGGTTCAGGGTTGTGGTTCACCTACATCATCTACTTTCTTTGTGCTGACAGGGCAAACACATTATGCATACATATGTACTCAAAATGATTAATCACTAATGCAAATAAAGATTACAAATAATCATCAAAAGAAAAACTGGTGTAAAAAGTGGTTCAACCTGAGTTGTCTGGTAGAATCATTTTGCGTTTAAACAACATTGTAACCCGATTGTTACACTCTTCCTGGTTTGGGAAAAGGCCTAATTTACAAGCACTTAAAGCTAGGGTGGGCGATTTGGTAGAAAACAGCCGTTGAGATTCCGTTGCGTTCTCTCTGGTCCCTCCCTGCCACGCTCTACCTGCTGTAGCTCCTCCCTCCCAACGTCAGTTGCGTATGAGCGTTCATGAATTCAGTTACATTGATAGGAAGACGAAACACCATGTCTGATTCCGAGGTAATTAAACATTAGTACTGATAACTACACAAGTACATATATAGCATCAACATCTTACTCACAGACATACCATGTATGTCATCTTAAAATCATTGTAACTGCGCTGGTAGGCCTAAGAAAGATAGCTGTATCAGCCAAGCCAGATAGCAAACTAATGGCAACTGAATTTCGTTAGCATAAGCTGCTAGAGCTAGTAACCTGGTCATCAATATCATATACTGACGTTTTGAAGTGATGAATTGTACTACAATAACGCTATTTTTTTGCATTATGAGAGTGTACAAGAAGAGAGCCCATGGCTCTGGGGACGATTATGTCCCAGGTCCTAGCAGCACAGGACGTGGGATATGTAGGGTCAGTGGACGTCCTCCCGGAGCTCTATATTGTATATATAATATCACGGCCAAAAGCTCTGTGCGCCTCCGGATGGCCGTAGCGCGGGGAGCTCTTGTAGGGATTGGGCTTCTCTGGGTTTGTTTACCGGCGTTGCTATGGTTTCCGGTCTTGTGTGTTCCAATGGTTTTTTAGGTAGGCCCATCTATTAAATCTCTGTCTAATCAATACCCATTCACTGCCTCTTCCGTGATCATTACAATATTATGAATAGACTGCGTTGGGTCCTCCGACGTCTCTCCCTCTTCCACAAAAGGTAAAGACAAGGCAATGGTGGTTATCGTGTTGTGGTGCGACAAATTAGACAAAACTTGCACAGCGACAGATTATGATTTGTGACGCAACAAAACTTCGGCGACAACGCGAACGGGTGACAAATGTCAATGTTAGTGTGACCACAACTAACATATAAAACAAACCATGGGCCAATGCAAGACATACAGAGCCATATTGAAACGGTTACATTACAGAACGGTAATGTAACATTATCGTGGCTTTGCCTAGTAAAAAACCATACCAGCCGACACTTTACATATTCATCACAATATACCATGGAGCATGGGCGAGCGGTCATAATAAGCTATAAATGCAGTGCATGCCCAAGCCCTTCAATAAAAATAATTGAAAATATTAATCTGGCAGTGTGTTCAATTATACAATACCTTAGTTTTACTGTTTTGGTCTTAAATCCGTGCCTAATCTGTCTCGTTTCGCTTGCGAAAAGCTGGAAAGCTGACAGCTTGTTTCGCGCATGCGCACTGTGACACCGACTAGTACAGTTGCTAAAGGCCGTGTTTACTGGAGATGAGCGTTTTGAATGGCAAAAAAGCTGTCAGTGGAGCAGCTTATCTGCCAACGCGCATGCGCAAAAATGACTTATTTGAATTGTTCAGCGGGAAACTCAGTTCATTCATTGTGTAGCCTGGTCAAAATGGCTGAAAATATTAATTCTATTCAGGCTGAGCCACATGGCTGTCGGTGCTGCGCAACTCATTATCACTGTTTGTGTTGTCTGTCAAAACATGGATGAATGAAACCTATCGACTTTATATCGATCGTTGCGTTCATCTCCTCGTAGCGCTCTTTTTCGGTTATTGGCGAGTAGAGAGAGAGAGAGAGCGCGCACTGACAGCAGCGCGCATAGAAGTGAAACTCATACGGCCCGACCTCCCGTCAAACGATCCGGTCTGACAGCGACATATTGCCTGTTCATTCATGAAAACCATCTCGAAACACTCTCAGTCAAACAAGGTGGGGAATGAGAAATCTGCGGCGCTACTAGCCTAGTTCGTTTTAAAAACACCGGCAGCAGCGCCTACTGCCTACTAAATGCTGTGCGGAAAACCAGCTGTGGTCTGTGATTGAGGTGCAGACGGGTGAGTTTGGAGCTGACGAGAGGATCGCGCTGACGACCGCTTCGTTACATTTTTCTCATTGAAAAAAACTGGCATTTAGATGATGTTCTCCATAAAAAAATAAGTGAAATACTGTAATAACAATTCGGTTTTAGTAATCAACCGCTTATAGTGATCAAATGTACTCTGGACCAACGTGATCACTACAAGCTGTTTCCACTAACCATATTATATTTTTTATTAAAAAATACCATGCCCCCCCACGGGCGCGCATGGTATTGACACTTCAGCATGACCACAGTAAAAAGTCACCGCTCGCCACTGCCATGGAGAGATAACACTATTCCTTACCTGTCTATAAGAAATGTAGCCATCTCAGCGTCCGATTTTAAGTTTCTCAGGTCACGTAACTCTCTCCATCGCTCATAAGCCACGCCAATGTTTACTCTGTTTTTTTTTCGAGCTCTCTCCACCTCCCTTTTAGTAGCTGTCCTTTCAACAAATGTCTTTCCTCTTTTTTTGTTGTGTTAGTTGTTGGTATCCGGGGAATGGGAAATTTAGGGGCCGTTGATGAAGACATTGCTATTCATTTGTTGTCCGCCGTAGTAGTGCAAAACTGTCAGACTGCTAGATGCTAGGCTCGGAACGCTCACGCAGGAACGCACCAACGTCGTTGCCAAGGTGACCGGACGGTCCCACAGCCAATAAGAACGGAGAATCGGAGCCTCGCTCTGATTGGTCAAAGTGTACATGAGCGGTGGCAATTTTTTTGGGGGGGGCACACAGAGGCAGGGGAGAGCAAAGTGATGAGCAGATATTCTCAGAGCACTTCACCTACATATAGCTGACTGGCTATTATTACATTTTTGCGAAATATTACAGTAAAAAAATTACCCACCCTAGCTTTAATATGACCACAGATCCAATAGAGAAAATAAATAAATCCAATAGTCGTGGAATAAACACAAAAAGCCAATGGAAAACGAGCACAGGGCTCGAATAACGATTCTCTGCCCGATCTTAGGGATCATAAGAAAATCAAAGGTTATGCGCTAATCTCCCCGCGTTTGAAGACACATTGGAACCACAACCAGCAGCGATCCCTCAGACATGCATCGCGTCAACATAAAAGCACACTGAGAATTCCCGCTTAAATTCACATAGCTTACGCTAGTAAAAAATGCATCAAAGCCAAACAAAAAAGGGACAATAGCAAAAATGTTGGATGAAAGAAGTAGACCTAAGCTGTTTCAAGCCCTCTTTCATTCTCTCTCCTTTGAACAGAACCAGAGATGAGCAGGAAGCTGCAATATAGGCCTGCATGGATTCTTCCCGCGTACGATCATCACTTAATTTATTTGCGTGAGGAAGAGGCAGAGATGTAATGTTTATGCAGAAGACATCACACAAATGATTATGGGTGAATAAACTTGGGTGAATAAACTTGAGGAACTACAGTAATAGTTCCATAAAATGTCAAGTACAAAGAAAAACACTTACATTGTATTTACTAATGTACACTTCTTTGCCCGTCATTCCCCCTGAAACAATCACGCTCATGTACTCTACACGCACGCACGCAAACACACGTGCACACAACGCACAACACTCACTACTAACTAAGATGTACATGTAAACATTCTCTTTCTGTCGCGCTGCCTTGATTTACAATCAAGTGAATCACTCGACTGAGAAGCACTTAGGACAATAGGAACTTTAAGAGGTATATTGATCTGTTGACCCTGTGCAGAAATGTTGTTCTTATTCTGACGGCTGCAATACTATTTGAGTGTGTGTCAGGTTCAAGGTTCTGGGTTTGATCCCCATTTTTCCAGACAAAGTTTCAAGGAAAGAGTGAGTGAGTTAGTGATCATACCAAGATGTGACTTGAGGTTCCCTTTGTATAAACTGGGAAAAACAGTTGCTTCAAACACAATTTTGGTCTCCCGTTGTCCTGCAATTGCTTACAAAACTTTCTCCCATTAACTGTGCTACAGAATGTCCTTTTTCTGGATTGTAATATGTTTAAATAAGGGGTATTTCATGTAAAAAGGTCCATATCTTTACCCCCGGGTGTGGCTAAGCATCCTCCCAGCTGGTGGTATGGGAGCTCTTTAAAGGAGGGAAACACATCGACGACACTCCCTATAAGTTTACATTCTGAATACATTTTAAAAAGTTCAGTTTGGTTTATTCCCGATGAAGGGCCCACCAAAACCCATAGTTAGTCTCTAGTGCATCCAGCTCGCACTTCCTTCCTATTAACACAGTTAATCACACTTATAGATTCACAGAGTCTAGAGACAACCGTGCTGCAGTCCGGCTTATAGCTGATGTGGGAGCAGGAAGGTTACTGAGTTAGAAATGACAGATACAGAGGTTGGATATAAAATATAATATTAAATAATTTATACATAAACAGGCCTTAGCCCTACAATGAATCCTGCAAATGAGAAAGACTACAGCATTGAAATGCTTGGATGGGTGATAAGCAGGATTAATCAAAAACTAAGAAACCTTTGCTAAGAGAAAGATTACAGTTTATGTTAACTTTGAAAGACAGTGCTGTGCAGGCGGTGACAGTGATTGATGTGCTACAGCTAACTGTATTACGGGTGTCGATATATCCTGATGACTAAAATACTCCACGGACGACAGCCACTTCCCTCAATGGCTTGGCCATTTGTCACCGAGCGATTCCATTGGTACAAAACGGCCGCTGAGTTGCGGGGGTGGGACAGTCTAGTGGTGAGTCTTGTTTGAATCTCAGCCAAAAGGTTGTGGGTTTTTAAAGCACCAATGTTCCCAGTCTACCTGTAGGCATCTGATAGCAGAATGCCCTTCTCAACAACATCTAGCTGAAGTCACCGGTCAAAAGTATTTTCTTTGATAGAAAAGCATAATGACTTAAGGTAAAATTGAGTGCCTTGCCGAAGGGCACGTCAGTCGCTGCTATGAGAGAAGTGCATATGATCACCCTGACTCACATCCTTCCTGCTGGTATCAAAGCCATTTACTAAATATGTGTTCAGTGACTATGACATGTATCTATGAGCTATACTCATCCATGTTCTTAGAAAAGCGATCTTTATCTTCTTGATCTTGCCAGTTGCCTCAGTGTACTCCCACAGCGAAGAGAAAACCTTGTCGCTGGGAATCTATCAGTTCATTAAGAGAGGATACGACCAGAGCGCTGGAAGAGAGGAGCTTGTGATCTATAATTAACCGTCAGGTACAGAAACGTCTCATTCTAGTCGTATAAATGAGGCACATTAAGTGACAAAAACTGTATGGCGACTTCAAAGACTGATGATAGACAGAGTGGAAACTTCTTCCCAACTGAAGTTTGTTCTTTGTACTTTGGTTGTGTAGTTGAACCTACATACCCATTTTTATCTTTTGTTCAATTAGCTTTCACGTCAGTCTCAAGTTAGTGTGTTAATGTATGTACGTATGTGTGTCTGTGAGGGGAAGATGTAGAGAGATTTTTTATAATTAATTATTATTATTATTATAATTTATTGCACTAATATAGCACTTTTCCAGGTAGCCCAAGCACTTTACATAGCAGGTATGTCAGTGTGAACGTGTATGTGTTTATATCTATGCTACTGTACATAATCTTACATCCATTCGCATGCGTGTGCCTCTGTGTTTAAGTGTGAGACTTTACTTTGTTTGTGTGCACGATTTGAGTTGCTTTTAAGTGTACTTGCTTGTGTATGCGATTGTGCATATAGTTTATGCAAGTATGTGTGTGTATGAGTTTGTGAGTGGGTGTGTGCATGAGGCACTCTCTGAGTGGGTGCTATAATGTGTGTCAGAGAGAGAGAGAGAGAGAGGGGGAGAGGGAGAGAGAGAGAGAGAGAGAGAGAGAGAGAGGGGGAGAGGGAGAGAGAGAGAGAGGAAGAGCAAGAGAGGGAGCTTCAGAAGTTATCCCAGCGCTCTGTGGTACATCCACGTGTTGGTGGCGGATACAAAGCAGGGCTGGTGAGTGCTTTGCTCCTCTCGCTGAGCTTCAAAGCTGGACGCCGGCTTATTAGCGAGACATGCTAAGGCTGGCGCTCGCTCCCGCTACCCTCGCTAACTTTCAATTACTCTTCCGGAGATGAATACATAATTTATATACCAGAAGAAGAAGAAGAAAACACGCCCTCCCCCTCGACGCCCTTAAATCAAAGGAACAGCACGCCCTCTCTTCTTCGTGGCTTCCTGTTCCAATTAAACGACCCGAGTTGAGCTGTAAGTGACGCCAAGCGGCAGGATCTCATCACACCTGGTGTTCCAGATGAAGGCTGCTGGGTGCTCAGCTACTGGATTGGCCCGGTGCATTTGATGTTGTTTATCTGTTTGTATTGTGCGTTCCCCAACATCTTGTCTGTACCCCGAAGTCTTTCATCAGGTCTGTGTCACACCGATGCAAAGGAGCGTGTCAGGATTAAATCTGGAGGGAATAAAAAACATATTTTTAGTTTTTATTGTCTTTTTTGTCAATGTTAGGGCAGTTGTTAAATGGAGGAGGTCCAGGGCAAGTTTTCTGTCAGAGTTGACGTCGGATTGAATAAACATACAGAAGTCCTTTTCGAAGTGCTCGCCATCGAGAGAACCTGCTACAGTTTCAATCAGGAGAGACAAATTGAATGGAAAATGATAATTTGTCATGTGTCCTTTCGGCGAGAGGACTCCATGAATGCAAGGATATATTTGAATCACGGAATAGATGGGCTGCAGGAGACGGATTATCCCCCATGGAGTCCTGATGCCGTAGTGATGGGACAGAGGGGTTGATGATGTGTTGTTGTGCCGGTGATGAACCCCTCTGTGTGGGGGAGCTGGGTCTGAGTGAATGTAGCATCTGAAAGGCACAGAGATGCAGGCAGCCATACTTACATTGACAGGCAATGAGGTTGAGTTATTCCTGAACGCTGGGAGACAGTGTGGGAAATTTGAATCTCTTAAAGGTGTAGCGATGTCCCAAAAGTTTTCTGCGTCTGAAAGGTACAGAGAAAAAGTCTTTAAGTGCAAGTAGTCACCCTGTCTGAATTTATGTATGGCTGTCCGGCTTATATCTTAATTTGTCTAAATTTGTTAAAAAGTATTGAGTTCCCAACTTTTAACATCTGGAGGACTCGACCAACACACACACACTCACACTCACACTCACACACACACACACACACACACACACACCACACACACACACACACACACACACACACACACACACACACACACACACACACACACACACACAGATGGAGCCCTCTCTTGATGCATATGAACACTAACTCTGGTTCGCTGTGTTAGCTTCGATGAAGGGGCCCTGAAAGGGTGCCGTTATGTTACGTATCGTGATCTCCTGGATTGGTCGCCACGGTAACATCTTCACCACTTCCTCCATGGCCCATATTGATATTCTTTAAGCCTCTGTATCCTTTTGGGCACTGAGGCAAGCATACAAGCTTAACACACACACAAACACACACACACACACACACACTACACACACACACACACACACACACACACACACACACACACACACACACACACACACACACACACACACACAAAAATGAATGCGGTGTATGTCGATATCTGAGCTGTTCAGTCACCATCGATTGTTGATTCAATTTGACCAAAGCCAGAAACATGTGGTTTCCTTGGCCTCCCTTTCTCGTCCTTTTTGTTATTGTAGAAGTTTGTTCTTTTTAAACCCTTTTCTGTCAGAGCTCATGTTGCTCTGTGGCCTCAAATTGACAACACACAGGGACAGGACCCACAGCTAATCGAGTTTGAAGGTATTACGGCTTTGTGATATTACGCTGTGAAACATGATGGAGGTGCTCGGATATGTCGAGGGACGTTCTGGAGATGATTTCCTCTTACGGCGTCGGCCAGCTCTGGTTCAGCTGTGGAACCTTCTCGAAAGGTCTTGGAATTGATGCATAGGTGACCGTGTAAGAGCCTTATATAGTGCAGGTGTTACGTACATGCAACTGATGTGACACTGGAGACCCTTAAAAGGTCACGTTGAATAAGAAAATGACAGACAGCAACACAAGGATGCTTGCCATCTGAATGAGTTATTATGTAAGGGATAATGTATAGAGACATAAAACCAGACACTATCGTGACCCCTTATAATATGTCTACTTAGTATTATAAAAAAATGATTTTATTGCTTCCGCAAAGAAATGTATCCGTTCCATTCTACGGAAACTAGGGGGGGACTAGGTCCCTAGCAACGATCTTTAACTCAGAGAAGCGGTCTGCTATTCTGAAATAACACACCGTAGAATTCCTTGGTGGATCAATCAGAATGAAATATTCCACAAATCCTTGTAATAAGTCATAATAAAAAACATAAATCTCACCTAGCTTTATTTTAGGAGAGATGCAGACCTTGGGGAGAGAAAGAGGTAGAAACATATGGTAACATAAAAGTATAAAGTGTAATTTCACCTACACAAGCCATTTGTTTTGGGTTGATTACAATAACAAAACGATGCATTTGGAAGCAAGAAAGCTAAAAAAAACAGCAGTAACTGTCAACAAACGGCTACAAAGGTAGAATTTTAAAGGTTTAAATATATATGAAATGAATCCCGGCTTTGACATTGATGCGTTGTGATGTGAAGGAGTATTTATTTCCTTTTTGTTTACTTAACCTTAATTGTTTGTCCCTTCGGGATTGGGACAAAAGAAAAAAAAAAAGAAGAAAAACGGATGCACCAAGATATAGACAATTTCTTGAACAAAGCGATTCGCTGTCATCCGTGGACTCTAATTATGGAACTTTAAAGGCATCTATTTTTGTGTTTACCCCAAACCCAGTTGTTTGGGTATTACTATCGTTTTTGAGAGGTAAAAAAAACAGGCAGGCAGCATTCAATTCTGTTACAAAACACCATAACCAAGAGCAGGCGAAAAATGTCTTCAATCAAAGCCCTTCCATCAAACCTTGCAGAAACACAACAAAGAAGCAGTTTCAAAAAAGTAAAAAACCCAACTTTGCAACTTTGTCCGCCCGGCTCTGTATACATGGCCTGGAGGAGAGTTCGTCATCAATAAATAAACAGCACAGAGGGCCTCAATTTGTTTACCTAGAACAGGGAAAATACTTTGATTTCACAACATCCCTTTTGGAGTTCGGAAGAATCAATGCGTTTTTATTCCCGAGTGGGCAAACTTTAGTCTCATATAACCCGTGTGTTTTTCCACCAAATACATTTTTTCCAGGTTACGATTATTTAGGTTTAAACACTATATCGGTACGCTTTGCAGTTCTGTGTTCTCTCTTGTTCCATTCGCGTTCTCAAATTTGCTTGCCTTTGAGACAAAGTTTAACCATACAGCATGAAGGTGTTTGCGTATTTGCTACACCGGTGGATCAAAACATTATTTTATCCCATGATTCAATATTTACGTCTGAAAGTCCGCTTCCCCACACATCTTCATGTTCACCCCGTCAACACCTGCCATATTACGTCAATATCCCAGTGAAGGCATGTGTGTGGTCGCCACACCAGGGTTGGGCAGCGCTGGTGATGAATCAGCACTCGGTCTCTTCCTACAACGGGACCCCTTCCAAAGCCCGCTTCCCCATAAAAATGACAACTATGATTTAACAGAAGGGGACAAACATAAAAAGTAATATTCACTGAAATAGAGTGAAGACCCTCCATGAACAAAAAAAAGCCACTTGATTCATGCTGTCCTTGCCGCGGGGTTGGGGACTGTGTGGGATACTAGACACGGTGTGATGCCTGGGCTACAACATGTGTGTGTTTGTGTGTGTGTGAGTGTTGGTGTGAGTGTTGGTGTGGGTGTGCGCGCGTGTGTATGAGTGTGGGTTTGTGTGAAGGACCCCACAAGAAAAGCCAACTTTCAGGAAGCCTCACCCCAGTACTTAAGGAGATGTCATTAAAAGTAAAGTTTCTGTGGGGAACGGAAACATCATGGAAGCCTTTGTTGTTGTGACTGGGTTTAGGTTATTTTCAGGGGCGGCTGGGGTTTTAAAGTGTGGTGTGTTGCGGTGAAATTATTTCTGTGTGTTCCTGTTTGGCAAATCTGATGTTTTGTTTTTCCGCAGGACTGAAGTGTTCCTTGGCTATTAGTTCGGATGTTTTAGAGCCACATTGTCCCATAAATAAAACATTAGTCATTTCAAACACCGGGATATTAGTGGGAGAAGGATCAGCACTCAATTGTTTATCGAGACATTCTTTAGTTAGAGAATTTGATTTTTCAGTTCAGTTGCCAGAGGAAGAACTAAACTGAGACAACAAACAAAAAATCTCATTATCAACAAACACCCGTAACCAATCGAAACAATCAACCATAATCAATTATAAAAAATAATCTAAAACCTTGACTATGACAAACAACCTCAAAACAGAGAAATGCACTCCGTCCTCGCAGGCGGTTGAATATGACATTGTTCCGACCAGGAATAACCACGCACAAATAAAAATCCAATATGAATACTCCCACACAAAACCTCAGAAGAGGCACACCTATTCATCTGCCCCTGAGCCAATAACAGAGGATGAGTTTCCCCGGCCTTGTCTGAAACAGAGGCGGACGGAGGCAGGTACAGATATTAAGCCCGTCGCTAAATCGTGGGTGTCTGTCTGCGCAGGCTTTTCTATTGTACACAGGGCGGCTGCTGATGGAATACGGGGTTCAAGCAATCAGAACAAACCAAAGACGCTGATGTATTTCCAGACCAGACAATAAGCCCTCCTGCTTTTGGGGACGATTGTAATGCAGATTCCTCCTTACGCTTTCCCTTTCATTTTGTTTGTTTTTACACTATTGGAGAAGCCCTATGTGTTAGATGTGATTAGATTTTTTTTTAAAATAGCCTGTGTTTCGATGTTTTGAGGTTTCAATGTTCGAGTTTAGTTTTGCTTTTAATCAGATTTCACACAATATGGTAGAAGAATTCTGGAGGAAATGTTGACACCTTGTATCTCTTTTTTAATACGTGTTTGGAGGAGAACCTTGGTATGGTATTCGACAGTATATTGCCTATAGGCTCTCTACACCCAACAGAGGGTTTTGATTGGTCAATAAGGCCTCCAAGGCGCTAACCCCGACCTTGACCACACTAAGACCACAGCCTTAACAGAACCAGTATACCTCAACCTACCCAACCGTATTCCATTTAACCTTCTATCTATAATCAACCAACCACACACTCAAAGACCCCCGGCTCTGCACCATGACTGATGGAAAACAAATACGAGGTAAAACCCCCCCGTTCAACCAGATCAGAGCTTGTCTGCCAACAGACTCTAGATGTTCTGAATCTGATTTGTGAGACTAAGCCAGCATTAAGGTTTAGAGACAAACCACAAGAGCAACACATGACTGTCTTATTGCAAAACCTGTGTGTCTTAGTCCCCTGAACAATACAAAATACCTTTGCTGGCCAGTCCTCCCCGTTTGCCCAGCTGTAGGTTGGTTGGGTCTGGCACCAGGGACTATTACACAAATCTGTCACCCAGGAAAAGCCTGGCTCTTTATTTCCTGCTCTGAGAGAGAAGGGGGAGGGTGATGGGTGATGAGCTGAGTGCTACCCTGGGACGTGGCCGACTCTGGGGGAATAATAAAGCAATTTCAGCCTGTCAGAACCTGGGAGAAGAAGAAGATGGGACACATACACACAGACACACACACAGAGGACAGGAAGAAGATATAAATCAGTCATGGTATAGTGGCATGTTAAAGGAGTGCATGGTGGTGCGATGGTACGAGAAGAGGCACCAGGACGTGCCCTGAACAGCAGACAGGAGCTGGCAGAACGGTGGATTTATTAAAGACAGCAGGAAAAACCCCTTCCCCACTTGTTTCTGCTGTCTGTCAGCATTTGTGACAAACTCATAATGAAATACATCCATCTTTGTTTCAGGCTTGACAAAACAATGCTTCTACCTGTTTTTTCACTGTGTATTATTGCAGTTCTCAAACTAGGGGTTTTGAAATAATGAGTCCATTCCTTTCCGGGAAAAACTACTTGAATTCACCGCCATTCATTATGGTCGCTTTTGCCTTCAGCGGTCATTGCAATTTAATAACAAAATACCTCTTTGCACGCTAGAAGAAATACAACATTGCCTTGCGTCTTACAAGGAAAAAGAATGATGAGGTATCAATGTTTTTGACGTTTCCGTAAAGAACGGCTGATGCTAATTAAAGGTGACTGCATCCCACTCCAGACATCCCTCCTTCAACCTGTCCATGTGCCAACTACCGCCCCTGCAATGTGCACCTATTCGAATCCCAGGGAGCTGGACTCGAGGCTCCTCCATCATTATTATCCTGGATGGTTTCCGATGACTGTGTGATGCCAAATTCCCTCAGATTTCTTAAGAGATTCCAAAAACATCCACAGGTGGGAGACATTCATACAAGTTCAGATGAATAACACTTTTACAATATTCCTCTATTTCTCTTTCGATGGTCGTAAAAGTTCAAAGTTAATGATTTATATTTTTTATGATTCAGCTGTATACATTTTTACAATAATATTCAAAATTATAATTTGGAAATTGAAATGTTGATCTTCACGATAGATTGAATAAATATTGAATTCCTGAAAATTAAAATCCCAATCAAGTCCTGGCAGGAACATAATAGAAATGTGCAATGTTTAAACTGACATGAGAATCACTTACACATACATAAAATGTATCTGTTGTTGTGTGTGTGTGTGTGTGTGTGTGTGTGTGCGTGCGTGTGTATGTGTGTGTGTGGTTGTGTGTGTGTGTGTGTGTGTGTGCGCGTGCGTGTGTATGTGTGTGTGTGATTGTGTGGTGAATGCGTGTGTATATTGCAGCCCTGTTTGTGTGTTTTGAGTATATAGTCTTCCATTAATATTCCAGTTTCCATCTCGTCAGTCCACCGATGGGCACGTTCCATAACACACGTCTGGTCGAGTCTGAACAAGCCCGTATTGATTCCTCCGTGAGGCAGAATGGATCTGTTTGGCTCCTAGTAACTGAATGTCCGGACCAGACTTGGACCACAAGTCATTAGAGCGACATGGAGACACAGCCTGCTTGTTTGACATCAGAAATTGGTAACAAGATCAGTTTATTCTGTTCTTGTTTTGTAACCTTTATCTGTTGTGGTCGAGATAGTTTTTTTTTTTCTCTTTAAAATTAGCCGAGACCGAGTATATAATCAACAGGCCCTTGAGGGTGGGAAATATAGACCGTAGATTGGGTGGGTTTGGGTCCGTTGCCTGGGGCTATTATTTTGAAATGTATGGCATTCATGACTTTTCTGCCCACACACTCACTCACACACAACCCTCCCCTCAAACACACACACACACACACACACACACACACACACACACACACACACACACACACACACACACACACACACACACACACACACACACACACCAAAGCATGTACAAAAATATACCATAAATAAATAAACACACAGACACGGACGAACTCACACATAAAAACAAATTAGAAATCAAACGCAAGGTCACACACAAAGGTATGATGATCCACTCGTGACGTCCCAGTGGGAACCTGAGTTGAACCGGTAGTTCCCTCCCACTCTCAGCACAAATTCCACCGTGACCAGTCAGCCATTACAAACACATTATTACACAACTAAGTGATGGATTATTTCCACAGATGTCGACGTTCCCCCTCGACATCTACCCACCAGCCAAGTAATTAACCATCAGCCAATCAGCAGGGAGCGGGCTGATGTATCACCTGGCTTTAACCTTTAGTGGGCGAGCAGAACAGATTAAAACCATTAATTGTGTGGAATCCGGTATTGGATCCAAATGCACCCCCCCCACCCCCTTACCTTTTTCTGAAACTAACACCTGGAAACAGATTCCCTTCATAAAGTAAACTTTGGTGCACTTCAATTATATTTAGCTCTTGAAATAAATGCTGGCGTTTTTGAAGACACTGGGTTTTCGGAGGCTCCATTTATTTGTTTTATTTGTTGCATTTGTTTCCTACTCTGCGATTTGATGTATTTCACGGCCTTGCTTTTCCCCGTTCAAGGAGAAAAACATGTTACGTCGGGGTGTTAGAAATGTGTGAAACATTATATCATTGAATAATCCGTCTTTGTTCACTCACCTGTCGGAAAAAAGCATTTCCATCTCCTCCCTTATTACGTTTTTTTTTTTGTATCTTTAATCAGATTTCACTTTCGATTGTGACAAGAATAATCAGACAAAATAGGCTCTGAATCTAACATGGTGAGTGAGGTGGTTCATCACTTCAGTGCTACGTCGGGATATGAGATTTGAATGTAGGCGGGGGACGGTAAGGTGTGTATTGTATGCGCTGTAAATGATTGTGTTGACAAACACAGACAAAAAGATAATGAGTAACATGACGGGATAAAACGATTTGATGTAGGCGGGGGACGGTAAGGTGTGTATTGTATGCGCTGTAAATGATTGTGTTGACAAACACAGACAAAAAGATAATGAGAAAACATGGGCGTAGGAGGGGAAAAGAAACGATCGGAGACAAAACAGCCTGAACAGATTCTCCAAAGTAGTAAACCTAAAGGTTCACTAAAAGGTCTGTGAGTGTGTGTGTTTATCAGTGTGTGTGTGTGTGTGTGTGTGTGTGTGTGTGTGTGTGTGTGTGTGTGTGTGTGTGTGTGTGTGTGTGTGTGTGTGTGTGTCTCTGGCAGTTAGCAGCCCTTACTCCTCGGCTTTTTCAGAGTAACGGGGAAGATGGCATCCATTTTCTTTGTCATCTAATTATCTTTCAGTGGTCGTAATTATGAGTGATCTTTGCATAAACCCCTGTGGGTGTCCCTTAATGTCGTACCTACATATATTTATGCGTACGAAGAAGACGGTAGGGGCGGGGCAGGTGAGATGAAGAGTTACAGGTCCAAAGGAGCTACGTGAAATACTACAGCCCTCGCAAAGAACGGGTCAACGCGAGGTTCAAGTCCCACTAAAGATCTGACGAGGAACACAACAAGCGACTTAGCATATCAAAGCCTTCTTTGTTGATAACTTAAATCAGATGGGACACTCTGTACACCCCAAAAGATGGGACTTATGAGATGACAACATGCGGAAGAGTGGTACACATCAGAGGTACGCATTGTTGTTTCCGCGGGTTGTTTAAAGGCTCTCCCCGTTGTGTTGTGTTGAGTCCCTCGAGGTCTGGGGGGCCAGAACCTCTGAGTCCCTGAGCAGGTATAAACAGATCCACTGTACTCTGTTTCTTTCCCATTATCTGAGAAATGCCCAATGTAAGGTGCTCCACAGCCACCAGACATCGTGCATCAGATTGCTCCATCCCGGTTTAAAAAGAAATCGCTGGGCTTCGATTCTCTAAACGCTTGTTTCAACTCACCCCTTTCACTCATAAAATGGAGTAATCATTCTTGATAGAACGATTGCTTTAATGTACAAGGAACATGACTCTTCCTGTGGAGCATGTGTAACAATGAGTTGAGCAAGAGGCTCTCACCCAAAACTGTTTCAGGCCAGGGCCCTGGTAGAGCAACATAAATAAGCCGTAATGCATAAATAAGTTGAATTGCCAAATTAACATTCATCAGTCATAATTAAGTGGGAGACAGTTTTTAATCAGTGATCGTGAGCAGTGTAACAAGTGATTTGCTGTGGTATGATGGCTCTGTGAGTAATGGGCACGCATCACGAAAGTTGAAGTGCAGGTCTAAACAGTCAACAATCGCATTAAGCGGTATGTATTTTGGAGTGCGGGCCAGTGGCCACTGCTCCACGGCCTGCCCCACGGCGTGAGAAACGGTGCCCTATACCTGCTCCTCGATGACATGTGCATAAAATGAAACATCTTTCCTTCTTGGACAAGTGTATCCATAATGCTAATTATTAACAAACAGGGCGAAACAAAAGATAATACAAAATGTAAACAGCTCAAATTTACACAGATTACATCAGTATAAATCATTATAAGCTTAAGAAGATGGCAACTAAACTCATGCTAGGCCCTAGCCACTCGTGTAAACATTGTTTTGAACGTTAACGATAAAAAGATCAGCCGAGGGACTCTATAAGGCGGCTTGAGGTGTCTTAAGATTCAGGTTCCGCCCCCGCCCCGATGAGAGCAGATGTTAAAAAGGTCAACTAGCGATTATAAATGGAGGAAGATATTCCTTCATCGTGTCGCTCAAGTGCACTGAGGCAGGAAGCAACACTGCTGTCACAGTCGAATGCCGACCGCTACGTCGCTTTTAATGATAAGCAATACTTTTCTCTCTCTCTCGCGCTCTCCCCTGCACACTCTTTTTTTTTTTTACGTTAATCACAACAAGCTCCCTGCTAGACCCATATGAAGGGAAGAGAAATTGTGTGTGTGTAATAGGATAATTGCATATCAAACGTTTGCCATCCGTGCAATGTTTTAATAAATGCGATAATCAAGGTAAATGTATAATTGATCTTGACGGCAAGCACCTACATTAGTGAGCAAACCCTCCACACTTTTCTCTTCTCATTAGGTAGAGAGAAAGAATTTCAAGGGTTGGGGGGGGGGTTAATGATTTATAATTACGGTTGAAAACGTTTGATCCTTGATGCATATATTAAACATGCTCTATGTCACTGTTCTACTGCAGCAATTCACTCAATCAAAGATACTACAAAGTTTCTCAAGAATAAAACGCGCTCATTAACAAGTCAACCCATCCATGGAAATGTGTATGATGTGAAAATGACATAGCTAGTACTGTAGTCATGACTCAAACGACTAGAGGCCGCTAATTGGAAAACTGACCTTGTGCAAGTTTAAGTAGATCCGATTTAATAAAAAATAACATGGAAAATAGCGTATGATCATCTTTGATTAAATCTACCTCTCAAATGTATCTTTGTGGTTAGTTGTTAGAACTGTTATTTTTATCCTAATTTAATTCATTTTCTTGCGTTGTTTTCCTTGTTAAGCACTGTGTATTGCGGTTGTAACATAACTCCCTAGTGTACTACAATGATTCCTTGGACGTGATCCGATCCGATTCCATTTCGCGGAACTTACTGCCCAACAAACCCTGGGAGGAAACTCATCCTTGTGTCGAACAATGGAGTGCTGCTAAGCTCTCTGACAATCTTGTTAAACAGCTTTAACCTCATCCGTTCCAAATGAAACCTCCGCCTCCAGCTTCAGGCCAGCTATCCGTGGCCTGGCGAGAGCCAGCCCTCACACGGAGATGATTAGTTCCTTGCTGTGTCCCGATATCCATACTATCCGTACTTATGCTGCTATCCATTTGGATGGTAGGCTGGTACGAACGACCAGCTTCAGCGAGAACGTGACGTATTTCCCTTGCTCCAGCCTTCCAGTTTGCCATTTGTGTCCGACGAGTTTGAGAAGAAAACTATTTTGGAAAAAAGAAATAATCCAGTGTATAATGGTTGCCAGCCAGAAACATTAACATTGCAAGCCTTTTACATTGCAAGAATATTTTGCCTCCAGGGCTTGAAAACCAAATTATTTTCCAATAGTTCTGCTCCGAACCGGTATATTTAACGTTTTTGTTCTTGCGTTCCGCCACCAACATATCGTTCCTGAACCGGTTCGGAACGTAAAATAAAGTTCTTAACGTTCCAGCAGTTATTGGGCCTAGTCTATTTTTGTTGTCAGGGTGACCAGATGTCCCTCTTTGTGCGGGACAGTCCCGCATTCCCATTACTTTGTAAACGTCCCGCAAAGTGAGACGTTGTCCCGCATTGTTATTGACAGTCAGACTCGATTTTTGAAATGCGTGTTTTATAGTCTGGCATTTATTAAATAGCTGTGTGAAGACAGCAGTGAGGGCTGTCATCAGGGAGCGGGCGGGCTGTTTGATCATGACAATGAAACTTGGACGCGGACGCAGGTTAAGAGCACGCCCACCAACAAGAAACAGACGCAAAGGCCATCCTAGGCGATCGCCTTTGCGTATGACCGTTTTGAGTACACCATCCGGGTCCTTTCAGTACACTTATTTTTGCGCGATCTGAATCGGAACGCCCTACGTACTCAAACTTAGGCTAGTAAATACGGATAGTATGGATATTGGAACACGGCACTTGGGATCGATGTACACTTTTTGTACTCAACGGCAGCCATCTTAGCTACGTAGAGGAAGAGGGTGGAGCCAGGCTGAGCCAAAGCGGGCGCATTTTCCACATAGCCTGCATTAATAGATTCATTTTGTAGTTTTTATAGCTTTTATAGCTTTTTATAGCTGCTAGGCATAAAGAGTTCGCCGTTCAAAGCGGAATGTTTATTGCGGGGGAGGAGCCGCGGTGGAGCCGAGTATTCGATTTGGAACAACACTGACATCTGAAAATAAGCGCACTTAGTGAGTACGGATAGTGTACTACGTTTAAGTGTACTCATGGTATAGATATTGGAACACTCATCCTCGCCAGTTGCTCTCAGGCCCACCGGACCAATCGGAGGCTGCCGTTGATCAAGGGGGCCGGTGGTAATGCAGGCAAGGTCTCTCTCTGCTCATTTAGATTCTTCTGAGAATTTGATTCTCGCTTGATTAAAAATATAAAATAGCCTTTGCGGCATCCTGCAGCTATTTTTATAATGAGAGAACAACTTTTATCGGAGTGCCTTGATGAGAGGATGTGGACAGTGGACGCACACATGGTTCATTCACCATTCAAACAGGTGTTTTGCGTAGATTTCTTTGTGTTTGTGTGGTTGGCGTGTATTGGAAAAATACAGGGGTGTAAAGTAAAGGGGTGCAGTGGTTTGGAAAGGTTTAGGAGCGTCACTGTAGAGAGGTGTTCCTCTTTTCGGGGTTAGCTCTGCGATGCGGTTTTCAATGCATCCATGTCATCAGTGTTGGCAAAATATATATTGTATTTTGTCTTGGATCCAGACAAATGTGCGAGCTCCTGCTGTATTTGCTCTGTCGTATGTGTCTGGCCCCTGCCCGGGGGGACCGATCTCCAGCAGACCTGGCCCGGGGGTCGGGCCAATCGCAGCCATTCACAGCTTCGGTTGTTTGAAAGGAGCTGTATCGTGTGTGCTCTGTTGGTGACATTTACATTTATCTGATTGGCTGAAGATGTTGTCATGGCTTCAAATCAACTGCTTAGGGCAAAAGGGCAAGCTTGGTTACAAAAGAGACTGGGAGAACCATGCCAACCCATCCCACACTCTGTGACAAAGATGGGATAAAATGTACTTTGTGGAAGGAAAGTAAACTCCAAATCACTTTTTCACCTCTGGCAATAAATGCTTTTCCAGAGTGGTAGTTTTCTATAGCTGGAGTGAGTGTTCCGTGGGCTTGGACTGTGATTGACAGCACCCCCCTCGCTTCCTCCTATGGAACCCAATGTGTCCTTTTTCTCATACCTGAGAAGCCACGACTGCTCGGATCCCATTTTGGGGAACTTGTATTTTCTCCTGCAGAAACGGCGGTTTACTTACCCTTTAAACGCAGACAGCAAATCTTTTACTATTCAATTTTGCTGAATGCATTTTTTTTTTTTGGGTTAGAAATTAACTTTCTAAATGAAAATGTGAAAGAAGAAAAAGATAAGTGGGTTTAGAACTGGAGAGGTTTATGGAGGCATGTGTACAGATTGTTTTTAGGCTTGTTGTTTTGAGCAAGGAGTCAGTTGAAGGAGCCTCCACAACATCAACAAAAGCTTTTAACACGCGCTAAAAGCTGTTTGCGCGGAAAAATCAGGGACTATAAAAGCCACTTACATTTTTTCTGTGTGGGCATGTGAAAAGTTTTACACAAGGCTCTTTGATACAAATTGACTAACAGTTCATTCCGGTTTAAACCATTCCGGAGTAATTAGTCGCACTTTCTTTCGCCTCATATTTGCTATGACTAATCATGTTGCTTGAGGCAGAAATCTGTTTGAACGGATGATGGATCCGAGTGGAAGCAGACATCTTGCTCCAGGATGCTTACAGGCTAGGCAGGACACAGGTTAGAGTGAGCCCATTGTCTTTCGGTTGAGAGTCGATGCGTTAGCCTCTAAATTGAGTAATAAGAGAATCCAAGAAATGTTACCATTCTTACAGAGCTGAAGCATAGAAGTAACGGGGGCCAGACCTCCAGGGTGATTTAGAGGAACAGGGTCGCCCAGTAGGTGCGAACCCGGGAAGATGGGTGACCATTGGGGTGTCGTTAGCGTGGTTTGGAGACCGTGGCCCTGCTAGAAAAGATCACACACACACACACACACACACACACACACACACACACACACACACACACACACACACACACACACACACACACACACACACACACACACACACACACACACCTGCCGTTGAAACTTTCTCCGGTTGGCATGGAAACATAAAATGTGTGCGAGTGTGTGTGTGAATTAATGTCTAGATGTGTATGTGCCTTAGAATATGCAGTAGCCTATAGCTGTGTTTTTATCCTATGTATGCGTATAGATGTTTGTGTTTCCATGTGTCTGTCTGAATTTTTTTTTTTACATGTGCTCAGATGTTTTTTCTCCTTTCTCTCAGTTTTTCCGTGTGTGTATAAATATGAGTTGCCTAGTGTTTACACCCTCCTGACAAACACACGCACACACACAAACAGAAAGCCTATCGCCGAGAGAGTCGGGACTCCTGAATCAGAACGGCACACGAGAGGTCACATGCCAACAGCCCCCCCCCGGTAACCAAATTAGCATCGGTAGCGTTCTAGCATCAGAGAAGCTAACGTTAACAAACAGACCACCTAATGCATTGCGACGCTCCATTACAGCTAAAAGGGGTCAACGGCCGTGGTTAAACAACAACAATGGAGAGGAGCTGTGGATTAGCTTTGAGTTGTTCAGTGATGGACGTGCTGGCCACTAGTCTAATGGAGACCTGGGGACCTCTGCTGATGTCGTTAGGAAACGGGCCGTGGCACCAGACAACCAACTGACCCGGCGATGTGATTACACGACAGCCGCATCGAACGAGGCTTCCTCGCCCCTAATCAACCCGCGGAAGCTGCGTGACCTCCGGTTATGGACCCTGAGTGGGGTAAGTAGTGTGTATTTTCCACCTCCTGGTAAGACAAACAATCAAATGTCAGTCAATGTGTGTTTTTGTAATTGTGTCTTTAGAAATGGGTATTAGTGTCTATTTGTGTTTATATGTGTCATGTGTGTTTATGTGTGGTGATGTGTGTATGCTTGTGATATCATTGTGATTATTCCTCAAACAAAAGTTTTCAAAGGAATCCACAACATCAAAGTTCGCAATGACATAACCACAATCCTTTGTGCTCCCATTTCCCTTCCACAAGGACTAAACCTTCATTTTTTATATTCCTAATCTTCCTAATCTGCAATGCACACAACTACAACTACAACTACAACGAGACTACACAATCTACACAATAGTACAAAATATAATTATAACCAGTATAGATATAGATAGCATAGGTAGAATAGAGCATTTTCCAGTGAGTATAAAGAAAAACACTTTTGCTAATTCTTCTAAATGAAACATCTCATTATACATCTTCCAGTTGAAAGGTTTCAGGTCTGATCCCCAATATCTAAGATATCTAACCCTTACCTGCTTTTTCGAATAACGGCAACTAATTAAAATGACTAAATCAGAAAAACGATCAAAGTGTACGACAACAAATACATGAACAGAATTCAAAGAGCGCTGTTTAGTTTGTTACTGTTTGTTCTCAATGAGTAAGATGTTCGTGTTATTTATATAGCACATGTAAAAGAAGAACTGTTGGTTGACAAATGTGCTGAACCAACAACAATGAAAGAAGATGGGTGGAAAAATCACATTAAGTGATTAAAAGAAAACATAGATGATCAAACGAGTGGTTTAAAGATACGTCTTTGAGAGTGTTCGGCTTAGGAATTAAATAGTCAAAATATAAAGCCAAGTTGTCCAAGCTGCACACATCTGATCTTATTGTGGGTTTTTAAGTGAGCAATTGTAGGTGTCATTATCCTTTCTCACTCTACACAGTGTTGGTAATGTTGTGAAAAATTATTTTTAAAAAACTATTTAAGCGTTCCCTTTGAATCATTTAATAGGTCCGCTCTGTCGAATGCACGGTGACATTTGTGAACTGTAAGGACTTCGATCTATAAAAGATGAGGAAGAATAAGCAACCAAACCAAAATAAACCTTCTTTTATTCTTTATTTAGCTTGTTGTTGGTTTGGTTTGCTAGCTGTGTTGTTTTTATGAGAACAAAAGAACAGAACAGAATGACAGAAAACCTTTTCTCTAATTGTGATGCAACAGAACCAAAATGAGCAGCACCATCGTTTTAAGCAGAAACCAAGCAGTTAAAAGTTAAAAAGAAAGCATGATAAAAAAAAGCAAAATAAATAAAAACCTCTGAATATTAGAGAAAGTAGGACCAATACAGAGCAGGACGAAAGAAAGAGCTATTCGACACCTTGTTATGCAACCATCACAGGCGCACACACACACACACACACACACACACACGCACACGCCACACGCACACATACTCTAATACACACACACACGGTCTGGCGCACGTTCAAGGAATTAGTTCCTCAAATGTATTTATTCATTCCCACAAAGAAGCAATTTAACGCATGACTTAATCCATCTTCGCTGTGTCTCCCAAACTCTGTCTGCCCTATATGACACCCGCTTGCAGCTTATTTATTTATTTTCCGAGGCCACAGATAAAATATCCATAGCCAGGGAATATTGGATTGCTTCAGAAATTGACAATGCCTGCACGGGAGGGGGGCTGGGGGAGGGGGGGGGGGGAGAGAGAGAGAGAGAGAGAGAGAGAGAGAGAGAGAGAGAGAGAGAGAGAGAGAGAGAGAGGAGAGAAGAGAGAGAGAAGAGAGGAGAGAGAGAGAGAGAGAGAGAGAGAGAGAGAGAGAGAGAGAGAGAGAGAGAGATATATAATGGGTAGGCAGATCTCGAAGTTCGGTGAATCGTCCCCCGTACCAATCTGCCGCGGGAATATTTGCTATATCCCGTTGCTTTAAACTCAGACACAGTTTCTCAACGCGTCGCGGGTCAAGGCTCGCGTAATGAAAAAATATGAGCGGCTTGGAGGGCCCGGAGGTCGGGGACAGAGAGAGCGGGAGAGATGAGAGGACTCATATCTCACAGGTGCTCATCCTGAACTGATCCATGGAGCAGGCCCCAGACAGAGTGGGCCAATCAGACCCCGGCTCTCAAAATCAAACGCGCGATAAAGGCGTAATGGGGGTTGAGCTGTGATTGTGGCCCGTGCCGTGTGGCTGCGGAGGCTAGAGACGAGAACGTGGTGTGGGAGGCTTTGAAGCTTGGTGGTGTTTGAGCTGCGCGACACCACCCCACCACCCAATCTCCTCATTCGTTATAGTGGAGCAAAGCACTCAGAGGTAGTGGGCTATGCTCAAGTGATTAGTTGGAATAGGACTCAAGTCAAATTTGGGGTGTGAAAATTCAAAACATGCCCGAGCACCGCCATTAGCTTTGGGATTAAGAGTAGCATCTGGATACTAGCTTGCTACGTGTTGTGTGTAGTGCTAACACTAGTATCAGACTGGTGTTAGCACTACAGAGTACCCTAGGTGTTGTGCCAAGGGTAGCATTAAGGCTATTATCTGGCTATCAGGTTTCTCTCTGTAGCACTAAGACTATTATCTGGCTAGCAGGGTGCTATCTATAGCACTACGACTAGCATCTGGCTAGTAGGCTTGGATTACAATAGAGGGATGTTGAAGCTACATAAACAACACTCATAAATTCAACGAACTGCTTATCACAGCTGTTCAACTGCCTATATTATTAACCACAGTTGTTCCAGTCATCGCCTTGTGTGAAAATGTGTTTGGTAGAAAAATTGTTCTATTTTTTCTGCCAGCTATTGTTCCTCTCAGACATGGAGAGCAGCAGACGTTACACAACCTTAAGCATACAGCAGAGGGCAGATTTGATGTTTACGAGCACTCCCGAATTAAGCAGCTACTCTCACCTCCTCCTCCTCCTCCTCTCCACCTCTCTCCACCCCACCCCCTCCCCTAATACCATAGGACCATCATGGTGAAGAACGGTTTGTTCTGTTGTTTTGCCTGCGAGTCCTCTGTCCCGGTTTATGGCCAAATAAAAGTGTCTGTGTACTCTGAGCTTCCTGGGACTCGCAATGAAGACGCTGCACTGTCGCCGTCGTGACCCAATTACGCTCAGGAAATATGGGGCACATTAACTCTGAGCGTCATCATCATCATCATCATCATCATCATCATCATCATCATCATCATCAGTGACAGAGCCAGCGTTACGTTGTGTAGGAGGAGCACAGTTGGGACGCTTTTGTTCTCAGGGTCCTAATTATTTACTGCACAGCAGTTTTTTTTTACTTCCATTTTATTAGAAAACATGAAAAAATAACTAATTCCGTTTTTTTCCGTGTTTATTTGGATTTCGAGGTTAATGAGGGGTAGTCGACTCTAGAAGTTGTGAAGGCAACAGGAAGTTGAACTCTACTGTAAGGTGGTTTGGTTGCCAAGCCGACAGGTGTTGGGCTCCATCACCAATGCCGATGAGCAGGAAGCCCTAACCCCTACCTGCTCCTTGATGACCTCTGACCTCTTCACTGTAAGTGTCTTTGGTTGAAACCATCTGCAAGTTTACTAATTAGTAACCTACGGCAACATGAAGCCAATTGAACATGGTTTGATATGTTTGTACATTATGAGCGGTATCTTGAGATCTGTACTGGTAGACTTTCAGGGTGCTGTTCAAGAGGACCAACTTAATCAGTCGATGACGGTAATACGGTATAATTCTGCGGCCAACAGATCACTAGATCAGTTTCCCCTTCAAACTTCATAAGCACATTATAACGCAGAGATTCATCCAGTCTCATTCGCCCATACCACAAACATCGCTAATCATTATGAATTGCATTCATTCTATTAGGCCTACTTAGGAATCACAACTCCTTGTATCACAAAGGAATCTTCTGCTGGTCACTTGCCCTAAAGAACATCCACTCACGCCCAGTAGTTGTATCACCGTTTGTATTATACATAATAGTATATCATGCCCTGATTATAAGGATGTTAACGGACTCGGATGATTAGTAACAAGTGTTTGTTTTTTGTTAAGGGCTCCATGGTCTGATTTGAAACGCCGTATCAGCCAATGATTAAAATCAGCATGAAATGTTTTTGTTGTTGTTTTTAATCTTGAGTCATGAAGTAGTCAAGGTCTTAAAGCATTAGGCACTTTCCTTGTTGTTTTTGTTGCGGTGCAATGCACACACACACACACACACACACACACACACACACACACACACACACACACACACACACACACACACACACACACACACACACACACACACACACACACACACACACACACACCCCATCAGGGTCCTCCATGATGGAGTAGTAGCCGACTCTGCGGTGAAACTTTTATAAAACAACCAGTGTTGTCCATTTGTTTCACAGCTTAATGCACGGTTCACACTTAGCAATTATTGGCAATAACATTTCCTCTTCCTCCTCTGTGTGTTCCTCCCCACGCTATGTTTCTCTCTCTCCCTCTCCCTCTCCCTCTCTCTCTCTCCCTCTCCCTCTCCCTCTCTCTCTCGCTGGCTGGCTGGCTGGCTGGCTGGCTGGCTGATATATGTAACGCCTCTCTCATTCTTTACCCCATACAAATCTTTTTATTTCTCCCTTCTCCTGTTCCTCTGCCTGTTTCCCTCTGCCTAGGCCTAAAAAAAAAAAAAAAGGTTTGGTTCCTGTTGGTTGTCAGTTGAGGTCATGGGTAGGTAGGGAATTTATTTTATTTTTTTATTTTATTTTTTCCAGCGGCAGCGAGTGATAGGCAGGTTGTTTTCATTTAAAAACGAGAGAATGCGCTCATCCTTGTACAGAATGAAGAGGTGCGGTACAAAAACGGACTTTGCATCAAAACATTTCTTTTTTCCCAAGCTCATGAAATAATTTGGGTCGCACATAAATTGAAAGGGTCGGTCGGAAACTGGAACCGAACCAAATTTTTTTTTTAAGGCCCTACACATATTCTCTCTCTCTCTCTCTCTCTCTCTCTCTCTCTCTCTCTCTCTCTCTCTCTCTCTCTCTCTCTCTCTCTCTCTCTCTCTCTCTCTCTCTCTCTCTCTCTCTCTCTCTCTCTCTCTTGCCTGTACCATATCTCTGCCTCCCCAAAAACTCTCTTCCCTCTATCTCTTTCCATTCTTTCTTCCGCTCACTTTTCTCTACCTCTTTCCATTCCTCTGTCATCTAACCTTTGTCTCTTCTCGCTCTTTCCCTTTGTCTCTCTGGCCCCCCCCACCCTTCTCTCTCTCTCCCCCCCTCTCCCTAAAGAGTGCCCATCTGACTAAAGTTACTCAACATAGCGTACTGAACAGCCTCATAATAAATCCCTGTATTGTTCCCCTCTGTAGTGTTCACCCCTGAGCCAGCCACTGATAACTGTAACTCGCTTTAATGCGTCCGTGCTGTCCAGACCTACTAGCGCACGAACGCCTCATAATAAATCCCTGTATTGTTCCCCTCTGTAGTGTTCACCCCTGAGCCAGCCACTGATAACTGTAACTCGCTTTAATGCGTCCTGTGGCCGCTCGCAGACGCCTACTCTCACAACGATGCGCTCAACCAAATCGCATTACCGGAAACAATGTCCACGCACCCGCACGCATGCACACAGACGCACGCACGCACGCACGTACACACACGTACACACACGTACACGTTTTATCATACCTTTTTATGTGTAAAGAGATTCCCTTAACACGGCTCTGCTGTGTGGGAACTTTATCATTACAAAAAAAGCAATATTACAAAAGCACCCACGCAGGGTTTTGACTAAACATTGGGAGGCCTGGGGTGGCTTGTATTACAGGAAACAATCATATTATCATCGAATTAAAAAAAAAAACCAAAGGGAAGTTTTCATCCTCTGTGCTCCAATAAACAAAGGATTCAAATGTGTTTTTAGGGATTCCAGTTGGATATCATTTTGATGTTATGATCAGAAGGTTTTCTCAGGCTATTGTATTAAACAGTCATGAGCTATCCGCTGAGCACTCACTCTATTTTTTGCAATTTAAAAGGTCAATTGTATTGATTATACAGATGCTGCAAAGAGCTAGCTCACCAGCCTGCATCCAGGTGTTGACCTGTGCTGTTCCAGAGGCCACCAATTATGATGAATACCCATATGAATACCCCTATGATGAATACCCATTTTAACAACCCCCAGCCATTACTGAAGATTACTGCTAGCACCTGTTAGCTAGCAGCCCCCAATGTTTATGGATTGGTCCTTTTGATTTTGCCCAAGATCGTCCTTGTACAATCTTACACACACACACACACACACACACACACACACACACACACACACACACACACACACACACACACACACACACACACACACACACACACACACACACACACACACCTCCTTTAAAAATCGCCTGAGCATACGACCACACAGCTGGTTTAGCGGAGGTGCTTGGTAAGCACTTCTTCAGAGTGTGCTGATTTGCTTTCTCATGCTGTTCCTCTCCATCTATTGCTGGGCCCGTTTCTTCTCCCTTGGTGAGAGAGATGGCTTTTACATCAAAATGCCCCAAAAAAAACCACAGAATTCTCTTTTTGTTAAAAACATGCCGGTTGGTGTTTCTCTGCTATTTAGGAGCCATTTTTGTCCAAGTGAGGATGTCTGTGAATACAGGTTGTGAAGGAGGCAGCAGTACCTCCATCAGGAATGCTTACAGTGTAGACTGAGGATATTGCCGATCAAACCCACAGCATTTTATATTGTTTATATCTTCCTATCGTCATTTTGGCATCCGGAAAGACCCCAGTACATAAAGAAATGTATACGACTGACATTTTCATCGTGTTTCGTTTTTGATCACTTTTTGCTCCATGATGGTCCAAACTGTTTACACAAAACCCTTTCTTCGCAACAAAGAGAGAGACTAGCCTCTTTGTAGATGTATTCATAGCTAAAAAAAAAATGAAAAATTGCCAAAAAGATAGTCAACAACAGAGGAATACAGAAGTAAAGAGATATAGAGAAAAACACAAAGCTACGTCTATTTGGCTGTTTTTGCTCTCCATTTCTACCTTTGTTTTGCTCTGAAACAACCACATTCTAAAACAACATCAAAACACACCCCATAATATTCTTGCTGGTTAGCTCACACTGTGAGCTAGCTGAAAGCCTCAGAGCCTCTCAGTCTTTCAGACATCCATCCTGGATGTGTTTTGACTCATATCCGGCTCCTTCCCTGGCATTACGCTTCACACCTCCCCGACAAGTTATGTTTGTCTGTCAAACGCAAGCCTAGCATATGGGAGGTTATCACACAGACTCTCTGCCAAACCTAAAAACGCAATTCTCTGTGTTGGTTGGTCAGGTGGAAAGCGAAACACCACATATCTGA
The DNA here is from genome assembly GCA_900291075.1 of Melanogrammus aeglefinus. Lineage (NCBI taxonomy): Eukaryota > Metazoa > Chordata > Actinopteri > Gadiformes > Gadidae > Melanogrammus > Melanogrammus aeglefinus. The sequence continues at coordinate 151,181 of OLKM01001025.1, read as the reverse complement.
CAGAAAGGTATTACAATCTGAAAGGTTTTACTAGGTGTGGGTGAAAATCGTCATTGTGCTTTGGCTTTGGAACTGAACCTCTTTTTGTCGGTTGGTTAGTGAAACGCCAACTGACAGAATGTATCCACGCTACTGGGCGGAAAGCGTCACTGCTGTGCTTTGGCATGAAACTGACTAACTGTTATCCTTCTAAGTTCTCCCTATTGAAAAGCATAAACGGAATCTCCCATTTTGCATGACACTCTGTAGGTACACTGACTCGTGCGGTGCTGGGACTGGGGTGTTTGAGCAAATGGTGTCGTTGGTTTGCTGGTTAGCCTAGCATTAAAAGACACATCTTGCTATGAGTATGGTGTGATATCCTGTGTTCCCAAAAAAGAAGCAGGGACAAAGTAGGGCGGGACAAAACAAAAGAGGTGCGTGATGTGATTGTTTGGGATTTGATTGGTGTCAGTGGGAGGAGATGAAGCCCCGACGGTGTGAGCATTACGATTGGTTTAAATAATAACACCGCCCACTCTGACTGGTTGCAATTTAACAAATGACTTTAGAGGAAGTCCATTATTTCATTCATTCAGATCAGAATAAATTAGATATTTTTACAATCTGTCATCATTTATAGTCAAAATTAAATTTGTTTTATATTTTTTTGTGTATTTCTGTGGTGCAAAGTTGGCTATCAACATCATGAAAAACTATCATCTGCAATATTCACAATTCATATATCGTCATATGTTCAAAACTTCTGATACTGAACGATTTCCATGGTCGACACGCACAAACACACGTAATACTATTCATATTTCCTCAGATAACAGGCCTCCATCCCCTGGCTCGACGAGGCTGTATCAAAACAGAGTCATTATATCTCTCGGCGGCGTTCCCGCCTCCTGCAGGGCAAGACACCCTGACACAGGAGCTGCATTGTTCAAAGGAAACGTACTTTACTCTCCTGGAAACCAGGATGGACTTGAATTATTTATTTCCGAAAACAATGCTGTTCCCGAGTGGATGTGTGTGTGTGTGTGTGTGTGTGTGTGTGTGTGTGTGTGTGTGTGTGTGTGTGTGTGTGTGTGTGTGTGTGTGTGTGTGTGTGTGTGTGTGTTTATTTTAAGCACACACACACACATGCTGTCTAAACTACAAACAGTAGCAAAAAGAAGAGAGCACTCATAGAGCTGTCTTTCTCATGAATGAAAGCAGTGATTGGCGTTACTTGAGGTACCTCAAGATCTGTCATCTATGTAAATTGACTCCTTGTAAACATTGTTGGTTTACGGCGCAAGGAACCCAGCACAGAAACAATCTAAACAAACAAAGGGATTTCGAGAACAATCCTTTTAAAAAAGGACCGTGTGTGAACAGATGAGTTTCTGCAATCGACATGGACGTCTGGAAAACAAAACCTGTGGTTCTATTGTTACGTTTGTGAACGTAGCTTCGTTGTACGTTTCTGAATGTATGAGAGTGTGTGTTTATAAAGGTAGCTCGATAGAGTGTGTTTGTGTTTCTGAAGGTAGTGTCATGGAGAGTATGTTTATGTTTGTGACGGTAGCATCATAGAAAGTGTGTTTGTGCTTGTGAAGGTAGCATCATAGAAAGTGTGTTTGTGCTTGTGACGGTAGCGTCATAGAGAGTGTGTTTGTGCTTGTGTTTGTTGAGTTGGATTTATTTTTGTGTTTGTAAACATAGCTTCATAGAGAGTGTATTTGCTTGGCAGAAAGTACTGTGCCTATCTTATTGGACCAGAATGCTTATGTCCCACTCCACTGAACTCATTTTGATCCAACTCCTTTCTGTCTTTGCTCTCTTTTTTCCGTCTAACTCTCTCTCCTTCCCGCTCTCTTTCTCATGCTCTCTCACTTGTCTCTCTTGGTAAATCTCTCCTCTCTTTCTCCTCTCCCATTCCCACTTACTCCCTCTCGCTCTCTCTTATCCTCCTAATCTCTCCCCTCATAATGTCTTCCTCCTTCTCTCCCCCCTTTCTCTCCCCCTTTCTCTCTTCCACTGTCTGTTTTCCCTGTCTCTTCACTTTCCCTCGCTTCCCTCTCTCCTTTGAGACAAACCAACGTCTCATGCTTAACACAGACCGTCCGCTCACGTGCACGTGAATGCAAACAAATAGATGTACACAGTTTCTGCACAAGGCCACATGCACACATGTTCCCATCACATCGTGACGGGCCATTTTTACTCTTTTGAAAACACACACACACACACACACACACACACACACACACACACACACACACACACACACACACACACACACACACACATGCATACACGCGTGCACACACATACACACACGCATACACGCGCGCACACACGCGCGCACACACACACACGCATACACACACGCATACACACACACATGCACACACACACACACACACACACACACACACACACACACACACACACACACACACACACACACACACACACACATGCACACCCTCTGTCTCCCTCCCTTAGCAAAAACCAAAGCTTTATCACCTCAACGCAATCACATCGGTCACCGCGTTTCACCTTATAACTAACCCTCTGTCTCTGTCTCTGTCTCTCTCTCTCTGTCTCTCTCTCTCTCTCTCTCTCTCTCTCTCTCTCTCTCTCTCTCTCTCTCTCTCTCTCTCTCTCTCTTCTCCTCTCTCTCTCTCTCTCTCTCTCTCTCACAAACCTCTACCTTTGTCCTTTCCCTTGCAACTTACAACTAACCCACTCCCTCTCTTCCTCTCTCATTATCTGTCCCTCGACCATACTCTTTGCCCTCCCTCTATGGAACCCTTCCCCCCCACACACATACACACAGACATGCACACACACACACACACACACACACACACACACACACACACACACACACACACACACACACACACACACACACACACACACACACACACACACACACACACACACACACACTTTGTCCCTTACACACACACCCAAACCGTATGCCACTGTGAGACTGGATAAAAGTGGATGGACCCCGCGGTCTTCTTCTCTGTGCCTGTTTTAAATGACTGGAGAAGGGGCTCTCCAAAATGGCCGTCCTCTCTCACGTAACCCTGGCAACACAGCCTCCGACCGTACCATACGCTGGTCAGCCACAGACTCTCTCTTCCCTGAGAGATTTGTGTGTGTCTGTGTGTCATTGTTTATGTTTGTGTAGGTGTGTGTGTGTCCATGCATATGTACCTTTCATATGTTTCTTTGTTTGTTTGCTTCATTATCAGCGTTTGTGTTTGTGCATGTGTGTGTGTCAGAGTGTATGTGTGTGTGTGTGTGTGTTTGTGTGTGCATTTGTGTATATCTAAGAGTGGGTAAGTGGGTGAACATGTACAGCTTTTGGCCACCCGTTTCTACTTTCACCTTTGATTCTGAGAAATTGTGACAATTCACGGATAAATTTAATGCAGGTGCACTGCTCTGTAGGCAAACTGCAACGGGAAAAAAGGTAGCTGCTTCATCTTAAATGACGTGACGTGACAGTGTCACGTATTTCCGTGAGACTGGGTTGTGTATGTATATGTCTGCTTGTGTATGTGTGTGTGTGTGTGTGTGTGTTCCTGAATATGTATACGCCTGTGTCCTTATATGTGTGTGTGGATGTGTGCTTCTCTAAAAGCATCGGGTCCCCAGGGGCCACAGCCTGTGGAAGTGTTAATGAGTTGGTCTCGGCCCCCGGCTCCCCGCGGGGGGGGTCGTGATAGAGCATGAGTCTCTCCTCGCTCTCTCAGGCGACCAGCCGCTTTGTCATGTGACTCGGCGACCTTCCAGAGACGAGTCATTGCCATTTTTTTTCCCACCACTCAAACCACTTTTGGTTTGTTCGTTTTTTTTCTTCAACACAAACAAACGTGTGATGACCTTTCCTGGAAAACACAACAACCTTCAAGGCTCTGATGTCAGTTTTAGAAGTTTCACGGCTTGCAGTCGGACGGTTTTTTGCTCATCTAAATGTTACCAAAAGGCCAAACACAGGTGCGGATTTGGAGGGCAGGAAAAAAAACGGAGATAGAGGTTGTGCGTTTGACAGAAGATCGGAGATGTGTCGTATTTGATGTTTCGGGGTTGATGTCTTTTTTTTAACCCTAACCCTGAACTGAAGCTAGATGGCACTGGCGTACCAGCCCCGGGGGATAACTTATGCCAACTGTCAAAATAATTTATATAATATCCATAAACATAAACATTAGTAATGAACTCAAGAAGGATGTGCGTGTGGCGGGGGGAGGGTGGAACTGCCCCCCAGCCAATTGCTCCCTGTATTATTCAACACATATTTTGTGTATTTGATTGTCCATTACATAGTTTATTTTTTTTCTATTGTTCCACTATGTAAAGCTCTTGAAGGCACGTTATTGCACAACAAACGCAGCCGACTTCCTGCCCCCACCCTGAAGCAGGGATGGGGGTTGTGATGGAGGAGGTTTAAGGTGGTGGTGGTGGTGGGGGTGGGGGGCAAGGTGGCTTCGACACCATCCTACTGGGACCTCTCAGCGCGACAATCAAAGCTCTGAAGATTGCGCCTGATGTGACTGCAGAAAAATCTGTGCTGTGCTTTTGAAGAGTGATTGCTGATGTTTTTTGGAAAGTTTCTGATTCAATGTTTATTTTCCAATGCTGAAAAACTCCATATACACAAATGGGGGGTGGCATCCTTATGATTTAAAATAATTATTTCATAAAGTGATTTAAGACCGATGTGATAAGCAGCAGGTAGGGGTGAGACTTGCACAGGTAGATAATATTTTAGACACCACTCTCTAGCCGCTATGAGTGTACTGAAGCAAATACATATTTTTATTTGCCAGCGGTGGCAGGTACATTAATTCATTTCTTCACCAATAAATAACAAGTCCTATACTCCCAGTACAAAACAAAGAAAAAAGAGGACAATATCATAACTACCGGTACATGCAGGTATTATAAACGTTTCAACTTTTGGGATTCTAGAACGTTCCCTAGCATTCCATTTCCTTCCGGAGCATTCTTGACGTTTCTAGAACAGCCTTAAACGGGTTTGTGATTAAGAACAATGCTCTAAAGCACACTTTCCGTTTTTCCTGGTGTTTTCCCTCATTTTCCCACCCCTCTCTGAGTGAAATCCCAGACTAATCCCAGACTCACTGGACCCCTTGATTGGAGACGAAGCACCAATAAGCGAGTGCAATGGGTTCTTTTTTTGCTGTCTGGCTGCCATTCTGGCTTTATACGCATGTCTTGCTGCATTACTAATCAATGAAAACAATATCTATATCTATATAGAAATAGATATAGATATATAGATGAATACATTTTAAGCAGTTATTTTTTTACATTTGAATTCATTGTACACATTTAAATGCTTTAACTTTGAACTTAAAACATTAATAATTGACTACTACATCAACCTCACACACGTGTCTTCCGTCAAACTTGATCATCTCAATCTGTATTATGAAAGGGGCAAAAAAGTGATTCCTTTCCGGCGCACTGGGAGTAAACCGCACAGTTCCTGTTTCTTGTTTTCCCCCTGGGCTCTTCATAACGGGACACCCACTGATCTGGGTGTTTCCTTCCCCCAGCTAGGAGGAGCGTCCTCCCAGCTGATCTGAGTGACCAGATCGATCTTTAGAGGAGCCCATTGACGCAATCATAGGGCTGACATGAATCATATCACACCCGCCCTTCAGCATGAGACCTGTCAATCAGGGATTGGAGTTGACAGTGATACCTCGCAGGAGAGAGAGAGAGAGAGAGAGAGAGAGGGAGACGAGCTCACGGGGCTGTCAGACAGACAGCCGGGCGATGATATAAGGGGAAGGTTTTGAAAGGTAAACTGTTACCTGTAAC
>OLKM01001025.1:106274-140315 GCA_900291075.1 Melanogrammus aeglefinus | reverse complement strand
TCTTTCCCTTTTCTGTCACATTTTGAAATCAGGTTCTTCACACTCAGTGGAAATGTTTTGGATCTTTTGTCCAATGACTTTTATTGTGTATTTCTGTACTCCTACAAAGAGACCTCAGATAAAGGTTTTTCAACCCGAACATGTCTTTTTAAAACATACTCTTCTTATTTGGCTGCCACAAAGAACATTAAAAAAATAAATAACGACAAAACACACAATAGGACAGCGTGGAGGAAGGCGATGCATGTGCCTGAAAGAACGCAGTGGTTATGGTGTTTGTGTTGCCTTCTGCCCAGTCCAACAGCTGTGGATTGGGCCTTTTCGTGGCGGCAGTTTGTATGCAAATACAACTTCATTAGCCGTGTGATAACAGCACAATGAGATGCGGGCACAATGTGTTCCATTAGAACGGGAGGCGGATGACACTGCTATTTCTTGGGAGATTCTCCTGTCCACGATCTCCTATTAAAATCCAACCAAATCAATTACAGCGCTGTAGCTCGCAATATAATAAGGGAGGCAGCCGGGCATTTTAAGCACTTCTAGAATGGTGCTGCTCGCATTCCAGACCACCACGCACGCAGCACGGCACTTATATTCGCACACACATAATACGGCGCACACACACACACACACACACACACACACCACACACACACCAACACACAACACACACCACATACCACAACACACACACACACGTAACAACACCACACACCACACACCACGTACACACACAGACACACACACACACACACGTGCACGCACACACTCATACACACACTAATCCACACACACAAGTGCACAGCAATTACAAATACGACCGACCATTGAAGTCCCATAACGGAGACATGCAACGTTATAATTGCCAGCTGATTGGATATAATTAGACGTGCCGTTTTACTTTTTGTTTGCATACTTGGGTTAATTAAAAGATTTATGTCTGTTTGTTGGAACAAACAGCGCTGCGTGATGCGGGGGCTGCTGATCGTCATTATCGGACCCAGGCACTCCAACCAATTAATTGTTCTCAATAACATTTCCAAAGTGACCGTAGTCGCCAAGTGTCCCCCCCACCCCCCCCCGCCTATTCCCAACAGGCAAGGAAGCAGCACCACGTTGTGTGTGTGCAGTTATCAGGAGGAAGAACGGCCTGTTCGCCGTGAACGAGATGGAATACCACGCCACAGCCACTCCCCCCCCCGCCTCCACCACGCCATCGACACAACGGCAAATTTGTCAGACTGATTAAACACAGACGGACATAACCCCCCCCCGTCTCCCATCCCTCTCTCCCCTCCCCCTCTATGTCTCCACCCCACGCCCTCCACCTATACATCCACCCACATTCCCCCATCCGTTCTTCCCAGAGTCCTCCAGTTCACACGCCAGGATAACACTTCGGTATCACCTCATCAGATTTGCTAGCGCTGCTGAATATTTTCTCAGGCAGATTAATGTAAGGCTTCAACCCCGTTGTGTACTCGCTTATATACACTCTGTAAACAGCGTCGGAGATGGAGCTCGTCCCTCGTCCCTCTGCTCTCACTTTCTCTCTTTCTCTTCCCTCGCCCTCCCCTTCTCTCCCTCCCTGTCCTTTTCTCTCCCTCCCCCTCCCTCCCCCTCCCTCCCTCCCTCGGCCCTCCCCTCTCTCTCTCTCTCCCTCCCTCTCCTCCCCTCTCCCTCTCTCTGTGTCCCTCCCTCTCTCTCCTGTCCCCCCCCCTCTCTCTCTCTCTTCTCCCTCTCTCCCTCCCTCTCTCTCTCCCTCCCTCCCTCCCTCGCCCTCCCTCTCTCTCTCTCCCTCTCTCTCCCCTCTCTCCCTCCCTCTCCCTCTCTCCCTCCCTCTCCCTCTCTCTCTGTCCCTCCCTCTCTCTCTGTCCCCCTCTCTCTCTCTCCCTCTCCCCCTCTCTCCCTCCCTCTCTCTCCCTCTCTCCCTCTCCCTCTCTCCCTCTCCCTCCCTGCGCCGGTAGCCCGGGGCTGTAGTGGTGCTGCATATCAAGTGGCGGTGCCTCATGAGGTCTCGTCCTTGCAGGGGGGAGAGAGGGAGTCCTGGTGTTATCTGCTCCCGTGCTGAGGGACAGGGAGTCGGGGTAACGAGCCCTCTGCCGTGTAGCGCCATTCATCATCGTGTAGCACGCCACGAGACGCCGCGCGGGTGACCGCAGAACCTACAAGAGGCGGACCCGGGTGGCATCCGCGCGGTTACTCACATGTTGCCAAGGTCAAAGTTCGGCCTGGTGTTTGGGTGTTGCTGTGGTCGTACAGGGTTTTTAACTTGTTGTTTGTGGTTTTTGTTCCGGTTGGCTGTGGCACGTAGCTTTGAGTGAGAGTGATATAGATTCATTCGTTAATGGTGATATAAAGTAGGTTTCCGTCACCTATGATACATGTTCATGTTAACGGTGATATAAAGACCATTTCTGTTTCCTGTGATACATGTTCACATTAACGGTGATATAAAGACCAGTTTCTGTTTCCTGTGATCCATGTTCATGCTAACTGTGATATAAACACTCAGTGTTTCCCCCAGTACTGTGTTGCCTTAACAACAACAGGGACCCGCCTTGACTACCAATGTATATAATTATTATGCATTAACAAAGTAGAAAACTCTCGTAGGGAAAGAAAACATACCAAACATTCCATCAGGTGTAAAAAATAAAGATCAATAATGCATCAGTAATACTGTTACAATGGTCGTGCCATAAGGCTTTTTGAATGGAATTGAAATGGAGCCCCCCCCCCCCCCTCCTTGACCACCTTGACTAATATTTTCTGGGGTAAACACTGAACACTGTTCATGCTAACTGTGATATAAACACTATTCATGATAAATGTGCTATTCGTTTGGCACCATGCTGTCTGTGTGTATCCGTCTCTGTACGTGTGTTGGTTGCGTTTGCCGCAGCAACACACAGCTTCAAGGTACAAACTAGCTGGCGATGAATGCGGCAAACGCAGTTTGACAGCCGTTAAATGGGTTGCTTATTTATTCTTTGTCACACCGTTAGAGCCGGTACACCAGCTGTGAGACACGACATTCACACGCGAAAGAATCAATAAAAATGTCTGTAATGGATTCATTGCCCTTGAGGGATCCCAGTGCAGTGTGAAGAGATGTTGAAGCAAAAGTTGTATTTGGCAAAAAAAAAAACACGCAGCTGCTTTTTGGATCGCATTCAATCACCTTAAATTCCCGCACTTGGTTCTTAGTCCCCGAGCCTTGGCCCCGGAGAGACACAGCCGCACTGCTTCCTTTTCTCTGATCCGAACGGGTCTGATGAATGCGGGGAGCAGCACAAAGCCCAACGCCAGCAGCCAGCCAGTGGATCGGTCCAATAGGAACAAAGAGCGCAGAAGAGGGGGCATGGGGACCTTTTTTTTTTCCGAACCCAAAAATAAAAGGAGGAGAAAATGTGTCTGTGTTAGCGTTGGTGAACAGGGGTTTTCCGTACTTTGATTTGTCGGTGTGGTGAGAGTGTCGTGGATGTGTCGTGGGGGGGGGGGGGACGACGACCAGGTCCTCTTTCCTCCTCTGGCCAATGGAGGAGCCTCAAGCTTTAAGGTCTCTAGGGGCTGTAGGTTACACGGATACAGAGGACACAGCAGTTTGTATAAGTAGTGAAATGGCAAACGGCAAAATGAGAGAACTGCCAAATAAACAGAAGGAGATGATATTGAAAGTAACATATATTGAAGGTTATATAGGGGAATAAAAATGCGGCAGAGCCATGTAACAAAATATAATTCAATGTAAGAAATATAATTTATTGACATTTACATTTATATTTACGGCATTTAGCAGATGCTTTTCTCCAAAGCGACTTACAATAAGTGCGTTTCTCAAAGACAGAGAAACTATAGGTATATCGCTGTCGGTGCAGTAAAGATATTCATAGAAACAAGTGCGAAGCTTTTACATTAAGCACTACATGCCATTTATAAGATAAATATAAATGCGAAATCATTAATATAGATAATTTAGTCAATTCAATACAAATTGTAATAAAGAGCAATGGTGTCAGTAACCAGACAGCACCTGTATTTCCTAAATCAGCTTTATTTTGTTATGTGTTGTTTTTATGACTTACCCCCCAAAATATCATTGTCCAACTGTCCTGTGGTGCAGTGCTATCAGCCTGTGTCCGGAATCAACTGTTTCTCTTATCTCACCATGCTGGCTACAGCGATAGCCTTTAGCTTGAAGGCTAATCCCATCACGCTGACCACTGTCCAACTGCCCCAAACTGTGACATATAATCCATAGATTAAGCGATTAAAATCACCCAGCCAATGTTAAACAAAGTCAATAAAGTACCGTAGAGGAAGATTTGCCAAGTACAAATGAGAACAGCTATAGCCTCTTTAATATTACCTTTATAAACCAAGTACTCTGGAGTCAATCCTAATTGTAAAAAAAACTGAAATCTAACAAATGATTAAATCACTATAAGCTTTTTTTTGCATGAATGAATCACAAACGGGTTGATATTTAGTAGATGCTGATATTCAGACCCAGAGCCAGGCACTGTGAACTCAGACCAGGCTATGAATGGGCAGCCGCAGGTGTTGGGGTTTTCTGCTTCGATGCCTACAGGCAGGCTGCAGACATGGGGATCGAACCCACTGCCTTTCATCTTGGAATCAAACACTCTAGACTATCCAAGCCCCCCCCCCAGCTCCAACCTCATACACCCCCTCACACACACACACACACACACACACACACACCTCCCGAGGCCTCCATTACCACTTCGTTATCCACAACAAACAACCTCAGTGAGGCAGTCAGCACGCGATGGGCGTCCAGGCAGAAGCGTTGGAAGCCAGGTTTGGGCCTTGGGAGTACGGCCAACAAACAGACTAGGGCTTCACTGCTTTGAGCTCATGAAACATTAGGCTGAGAAATGAAGAATGGCGTTTAGAATTCTGTTGAACTTTGGAACGGTTTGAGAGGTCAGAGCCCAGGAGGGTCAGAGTTGGACTCGTATTAACTTTGAGAGGAGCGTCTCCATGGACAGAGATCACTCCCCCCCCCCCCCCCCCCAGTCCGGAGCACGACCCTGTGTGGGCGATACACACATGAACATGAAGGAGGCTGATGGAGACGGGTTCCGGACTGGTGGTCCCCAGAGTTCTTTCCTTCATTGACTTCAGAGGCCCTGCGTGGCGGTGCTTCAACCCACAGGAGGGGCTCCACCAGGGCCCCCGATCGCACACCGAAATAACACACACACACACACACACACACACACACACACACACACACACACACACACACACACACACACACACACACACACACACACACACACACACACACACACACACTGTCATTAAGTGGGCGGCCAGTTCGGCATGTAAAATGGTACCTTGAAATGTCTAAATGTGATTTAAGCTGAAAAGCACTGTGTGCCTGCTCTCAACTATTTGAACATAGCAGTGAAAACAGAGCCCCACAATAATGTGATGTTTCTGTCACCTTTACGTGTTTGTATGTTTGTACGCTGCCTTCTCGTACCGGGGCTGAGCAATGAGGGAAGCATCAATATGAATGAGACTGGCCGGTCAGTGCCAGAGACACCCGGAGCACCCAGCCAGCAAGCTGGTGTTGTTGGAACCCACACAGGGGTGTCGATCACAAAGGCATCCCACGCAAACATAGGTGGACGTACTGCGGAAAGATGCAGGAGCAGAAAACACTGGCGGTCTAGCCAGATGCATTGTGGGTTGGAAAGATTTGAAAGCTGGAGCACTCGTCCATCAACAACCCAGAGCGAGATGTTTTCTGTGTGCGTATGTGTTTGTGTGGATCTATGGGTGTGCGTCTGTGTGTGTCTATTTTGTTTTGTATGCTACTGGGCGACGCTATTCAGAATTCAACCTCAACCTTTGTTGCTTAGAAGAGAAGTATCTCTATATTATAAAGGGAGAAGCAGGGAGAAATATAGAGACTAGGAAACAGAGAAGGAAACAGAGCGCGAAAGAGAGAGAGAGCGAGTGTGAGAAATGACAAAAGGCGGAGAAAGGGCAATGAGACAAAGGGAGAGAAGCGGTCAGCGCATTTCATGCGGAAAAAAAGAAGACGGGCGAGGTCGTAGGACTACAAACCCACGCATACCTCGCAGCACTTCCTCTGCACCTAAACATTTAGTCAGTCGCTGGATCTCAGCAGTGGATGGCCATGCGAACATCACATGAGATTATTCAGCAAATCAAAGTGGGTTTGATCTATTTCGATTTTCTCTGCGTTTCCATGGTGACTCGGTACTCTTAACTGATGGAATGTTCAGTGACCAAAAGGGGAAACCGCATCGAGGACGAAGCAAGTTGGTCCGCAAAAGGACTTCCTCTTCATTTGACCTCTTTGGGAGGTTTGCTAACCGTTTTAAACTTAGAATCAAGAGAAGAACAGGCATGGGAGCTAGGAGGCTTCAACGAAATGTCTGGAAAAAAAAGAGACAAATATGTCCTGATCATGTTTCTTCTTATAGACCAGTGTTAGCCTCTCTATGCCCAATTATCATCCGGGAACATGGCCAGTTGGCAATTTCAACCCGTGGCTAGCCAATTTCAACTCCTCCACTTCCACCAATTTTCACAGGAACACTTGCTGGAATAATCAATTGCTAAAAAAAATGACATTTATGCTATTGAATAAAAATTCTGGGCATATTTATGTAAAGTCCTCCTGTTGGTTTATGTCCTGTTTTTTGTCCCAGAAAGGCCCAGCATGCCTTGGTTCTGTTAGTGATTTTGCCCTGAAGGGGGGTGCTGTTTGGCGACCCCCCCCTCCCCCCGAGCCTCGGGGTGGCTCATCAATAAGGTTGGAGGTGGGCAAGGGGACGGGGGGGTGGGGAGGGGGGGGCTCCGTTGTGGTGAGATTATCGAATCACAGCCTCAGCGGGGGGGGGGGGGGGGTACCCTGGCTTCCAATACTCACTTTACACACACACACACACACACACACACACACACACACACACACACACACACACACACACACACACACACACACACACTTACACATACACACACACTGACGGAGAGACACATGCACTGGCGGAAACACACAAACACACACCCAGACACACACAGGCAACTACCTATACACAAAGTTAGAGACGCACAGTCAGAGATTTTTCACACACACAGGCAAAGATGTGCATGAGCAGATGCGCATGCACATACACAGAGACACAACCCCAAACACAGGCTTGCAGACGTACAGTGTGTAGCACTGCTGTATATGCGTATGTGAACCACACTAGAACACACATTAAATACAGCAGACAGGACAGACACCCCGAGGCAACACAAGGACATTAAAGACAAGCTGTCACAAATAGACATGCTGGTGGAGGGCTAGTCACACACATACTGTACATTCCTAGAGACAGACAGACACACACACACACATATGCGTACACACACACACACACACACACACACACACACACACACACACACACACACACACACACACACACACACACACACACACACACACACACACACACACACACACACACACAAATACACACACTTTGACACATGAGGAGGAGGAGAAGGAGGAGGCCTGAGTTGGTCTGACTCTAAACAATGACATGTTGTCGTTTGGTTTTACATTTCTTTCTCCAAGAGATATAATTGGCTGTGTAATGGTGTGGCACGATTTCAGGGAGGCCTTTTGTCCTACCAATTCAGAGAACTCGAATTATTAGGAAGAGTGCGTCTCAATCTCTGCAACGCTTACATAATCTCCTGTGTACTCCCTAATGAGTTCACACTGTGTGTTGGTCCCGTGCGGTGTGTATAAAGCAAAGTAGAAATGTAAACATGTCCATAGCGGTAATTGGGAATTCACTGTTAATACTGAAAATGTGAATTAAAAAATCTCACAAAAGCACATAACTTTTAATTGTAAGTGTGCTGCTATTTGGAGGGTGACTGGGTTAATTGGAGATAATTTGTGCAATTGTTTCCCTCCTGGGTTTATTCAATAACTGTCAATGGGCCTCACATTCATATGTAAATGATGCTCGCAGTTTCTCTTGAATACACTTGTTGAAATGAAAAGCAGACTGAATTTCTCCCATTGTATTTGCAATTTGTTTGCGCATAAATTGTCCTATTTGACTGAAAATGTACCTCCAATGTTTTAGTTACAGTATTATTTTTTATTTGGAAGAACACTTTTCATTATACAATAATATAAAAACAATCTCCTTTGCTATTTTAGATTGTAATAGTTTTGTCTGTCTACATGTTCCTTTTAATGGCTCAATATCGTTGCATGAAAATCCATGTAAACACTATATATTATTCCATGTTCATTTGACATTTCCTCAGCCTAATAAGATTTCCGAAGCTAATGTTTCCGTCTCTCGGGGATCCTTTGCCGAAACATTTAGCAGGAAAGATATTTTAAGAAAATAGTTAAGCCGACTAAACATAAATTAGAGGCTCCGGCATGAAAGCAACACTCTGTCATTAGACCGGCAATCTATCTCCACTTCCCTCTTCTTTTTCTTCTTCTCCAGTAATTTACCGCTGCACGGAGGTCACCAATACTACAAGCGTCCGCCTGATAACGTCAACAAACGTACGCGTACACAACGTAAACAACCCTCTCTTCTTATCGTCCCGGCGGAGGCGCCGCGGCTCGTAAACAGGGCGGAGAGGTGAAATCGGAGGGCACGCGTTTGTTTTGTTTGGAGCAAATGAAAGGGTGGGGGGTGAACGCCATTAAAGAGAGACCAGGGGGAGACGGAGCTCCCAAACCCATGACCCATCGGTTGTAAACACTCCTTAAGTCCACCAGGATGTCGTAAAAACTCCCGAACTCAGGGAATTATGGTCCTAATAAAATACTAAAAATGGTAGGGAGTATGTGTGTGTGTGGATATGTATACACATCGTAAGGGAGTTGGGTATACGTTGAAAATGAGGGCAACCGCGCACATGCAAAGACAACCGTGCGAACAAGAGCTCGAGTTTATGATCTCATCAAAAATATCATAAACTGTGTGAAAGATAAAGGCTCAACCGACGCCTTTAATATGATTATTTGATCTTAAAAAATGATTGATCTTTCTTGGCTATTTACTTTGCATGGCAATTACTTAAACATAAAGTACCATAAATACTGATGGTGGTTGGTAAAATGAACCAGCATTTTCCCCAGGAAGGGGTTGGCCTACACTCCATACAGACATACATATCATGACTTTCACAGAGTCCAAGTATTCATGTGAACACGAAGTACAACTATACACAATTTCTTAAACTAAACTCAACATAAAACGAACTCCTTAGCCACCCACTTCCCACTACCTGATCAATATTTAATTACAGAATCTAGTTATTGCTCAGATAAACTATATATTTCACAATGGATGCCAACAAGCAGCCAGCTTTATAAAGACGTGAATCTTTAGTAGTATGTCGATGGCAGTTATTCCTAGCTAAGGACACTTGAGAATAAACTTTAATGGCCTTGTGGCCGTATATGTTGTTTGTCGAGTAGGTAAACCGGGAATCTGTGGAAACCATGGCAACTCATGCATTATGTTAAGTCCTGCATTCCATTTACCCATCCAGGTAGCATTTAGAATGGATTTCGAGCTGTCATGGTGACCCCAAAAGATTCTACAGGGTTCCCCAGTCAAATTTTTCGCTAGATGAAAAATATCTAAAGTAAGGTATTCAGTGGGTTTCAAAATATATTATCTGAAGTTCCAGTAACGGTGCCTTCTGTTGGGAGATGAACACCTCTCCTATTCAAAACCCAGATTAATAGTCTCTTATTTATTTACAGGTAAGGTACCACCAAATGGACACATGGAAATGTTTTGGAATCCATTGGTGGGTTTGTCAATAATAAAATAAGTCAGTCTTTGTTTGGGTAACAATTCAGGGAGCAGGCGAATCGATACTTCAAAGAAACATTTATTTTCAGAGAAAGGGATGCTCCATGCTGTTGGATTTTTACAAATTATTTTGGGTATAAACAAGCATTTAAATAGTTGCAGTGAAGATACACTGTGAGGGAGATGTCTCTATATCGATGTCAGCTTCAAGGGTTTCAGATTGTTCTCTCTTTTGTGAGATATATTGAACAAAATCTATGTCCCTGATGCACCCACATGCAAACCCACATGCACGCAAACACACACAGTGTAAAAAGTAATTAACTAAGGACAGAAACATGCAGAGTTAATGAAATACTTTTAGCTCAATGTGTCTTAAAGCATTTGTAGAATTCAGAGTTAATATGGATTCCTTTAAACAGGACTGACCACCGAACAATGTTGTGGTGCCTGGTAAGGGTAACAACGTGTGTAACACTCATTATTTTCTTGTTATTGTAACCCATCTTACTTTCTTGTTGTTGTAACCCATCTTACTATTGAATAAAGTTTAAATCAATACTTATATTCATTGATCGATTCTGCCACTACAAACAAACACATGTTTATGATACTGATCAGTCACAAAATAAAAAAATGATTGAACATAATTATTGAGTCATTGCGCCTTGACTTATCAGTGTCTAATAATTTAATTAATTAATATTAAACTAATGAATACCACAGTCATCTGAAAGAAAAAACAAACATATATATATATATATATATATATATATATATATATATATATATATATATATATATATATATATATATATATGAGGAAGTAACACTGAAACTAAAAATGAAACAACCTTCATGACTTCAAAAAAACAGGTAGAGAACAGATGTCAAGTCAGGGTAGCAATGCATTGTTGGTAATGCGGTCGTCTTTCAATTCTATCTGGTACAGAGGAAGTGCAGAAAGTGGATCAAAATGTTGTTTGTTCCTACCAAAAATTAGAGTGTTTTCCTATTTGGGAAAAAAATGGTCCTGCATAGAAGGATACTATTGTCAGCGAAAATCGTGCTTAGGAATTGAAATTCCAGATTTCCTCTTCCCTTCGCTGTGTGTGTGTGTGTGTGTGTGTGTGTGTGTGTGTGTGTGTGTGTGTGTGTGTGTGTGTGTGTGTGTGTGTGTGTGTGTGTGTGTGTGTGTGTGTGTGTGTGTGTGTGTGTGTGTGCGCGATTGTGTGTGTGTGTGATTGTGTAATTTTAGGTGTGCTGATGCTGGCCTACATTATAACTGAATAATTAAGACAAAGATGTTTACAGTGATGTAAACAAAAATGTCCTGACATCAGAAATGCGATAGCCTTACTGTGCTCCATTGGGTGGAAATCCGTCCTTTCATCAGATAAATTGCACATCATCTTCTGTCTTTATTTATGCACTTTCTGCATCATGTGGCCCAGACAACTGAAAGTAGAGCCTGAAAAGAACGGTGTGTGTGTGTGTGTGTGTGTGTGTGTGTGTGTGTGTGTGTGTGTGTGTGTGTGTGTGTGTGTGTGTGTGTGTGTGTGTGTGTGTGTGTGTGTGTGTGTGTGTGCTTGCCTGTGTGTGTGCTTGCCTGTGTGTGTGTTTTTTGCATGTGTGTGGGTGTGTGTGCATCTGTGTTTGTGTGTGTGTACATCTGTGTGGGTTCACCTGTAGGTGTACGTGTGTGTGTGTGTACATATGTGCGCATGCGCACACCCGTACGCGTGAACTCTGTGCTTTGAAGACATACACAAACACACGCACACATGCCACCTTAATGTGAACACACACACACACACACACATGCGTTTGCACGGTGTATTCCACAGCGCTGTAGGCACTTGTACCAAATCACCTCCGAAAAAAGCGTTACGAGACACATCCGATACGACACGCCGATCAGGGGGATGGGTGGAGGCGAGTCTGTTCAGAGGCCTTCAGACAGGGCGACACCTGGCAGCACCCCCGGGCACCGGCCCGACGCATCCCCCACCACCCCACCCCCGGGTGGGTCTTGGCTCCGGCTAGAGCCGTCAGCTTTTGAGGGGCCCCTGTCGAAGCCTCGGCCCTCCTAATCCCCAGCACCTCCACCTCCACCTCCACCCCCCTTCTCTCCACCTGGGTGGCGTCCAGACCTGCCGGTCCTGACGTCTCTGTCGCCTTGAGATCCTCACTGTCTGCCCTCCTCACAGGCTCCCTCTGTGCTCTTTTCTTACCTCCGGTTGGACTTCATTCTGTCTTATTTCTATTCCGTTCCAACCCCACCACCACTGCTCCCTCCGCCGCCACCCCCACCACCACCTTCCCGTTGGCCTCCCTCAAACTCACTCCAAATCTCCACCCACCAGCGCCATCACCTCCATCCCCATCATCTCTGACCCCCCCCATCTCTACCTACACCTCCAACCTGAACTCCTCCAGCTCCCCCTTCATCTCCACCAGCTTTACCCCCACAACCTACACCCCCACCCCCAACTCTCCATCTCCACCGCCTCCTTCTCAACCACCACCAACTCCTATAACTCCACACGATTTATCCCCACCACCTCCATCAGCACCTTCTCCATCTCCCACCCCTCTTCCCCCACCTACACCCCCTCTACCCCTACCACTGCCTCTTCATCTACTCCCCTCCTCCTCCTCCTCCTCCTCCTCCTCCACTACCACCACCACAACCTCCCAATCTCCGCCTATACCACCACCTTCCAGCATCCCCACCGCCACCCCCTCCCATCATACACATCCCCCCCCCCCCAGCGATGGCGTATCCAAGCAGGTGCTGGATCCCTGCCACACAAGCTGAGAAATATGTAGAGAAGGAACAAAACATGCCCTGGAGCCCTGGAGCAAGGCAGCGAGAGCGGGATTTAGCACTCGGCAGCCCTGTTCCGCCCCTGCTGAAGCCCAGACGGATCCAAACAAAGATAAATGCTAAACAGATGATCAGGGGGGTGATGGAACAAAAAACAAGTCGAGGCAGGTGACATAAAAGTGTTATCTCTGGAGAGAAAACAAACAGAACGACAAGAAGAGTCACTGTAGTCTGGGTATCTTAGTGTGTGTGTGTGTGTGTGTGTGTGTGTCTGTGTGTGTATGTGTTCGTGGTTAATTATGGATATAATGCACATTTTCAACTCTTTAAACATTCTCACTGCCTATGACTATTTCAGGGTTCCTTTCTCTTCTACCATTAAGGAGTCATAGCGACGGACATTGGGTACAGAACAGCGGGGGGTTGAAATATCTTTATTTTGTGAGTGCCCACTGTGACATTAATGATTGCATTTGAACGTATAATTTAAATGTGCCTATTACTATAAATACACTTTTTCCGCATTTTTTAAAACTTTTTAGAACATGTTGGCAGTTATAACGAGGGACGCACAGAAAAAAAATCCAACCGTGACAATTAAATGATGAAATGTATTAAATGTTCGCCAAGTTATCGCTAAGCTAAAACACTAACAAAACACTGGCTCTTGGTTGTCACATAGGGGCCCGTAAAGCATTCTTCATATACGAGCCCATAGCCCTCAAAACACATTCTATAAACCCCAGGCCGCATGAACCACATTCCAATTCAATCCGCAACAAAGCCCTTAAAATCGTCCCTGTGCAGACCCCATGCTCTTTCTGCTAATATCCAATCAGCCATGTCTTAAAGTGGGGTCCGAATGATTAACCATTAGTCCATACCAGTGTTTGTAATAACTCAGTTTAAAATAACGGCGTTAGGTAATGCCGTTATCTTTTTTAGTAACGGAGTAATCTAACTTATTACTGTTTCCGTTGTTACAATGCCGTTACCATTAGTGTACGTCAAATGCGGTGCGTTACTATGAATTGATTGAATAAACTGCGTAATCCGAACGCACCCCTGGGTCCAAACGCAAACTGCTAGTGAGGAGACCGGGTGGGTTAACAATGAGATAAGCGATTATGATTGGCTAAGGCAGAGTCATGTTTCATGGTAGCTGATCGGAGCCAGTATTTTTACACACAAGCCAGGACACGCACGCCACACACATACACACATGCACATGCACACACCAAACAGATTCGATGAAGCAGCAGAAATGGCGAGTCCGGAGCAATCCGATGAAAAGTTGGCATTTTCTGTAGTATTCGGCAGATGTTCCACAGCCTTTGCAACTAAGCAAATTACAATTCAGTTGGAAAAATATATCAGGGCCTTGAATGGGCATTTCAACCATTGAACACATTAAGGCCAAGTGAAAACTGCTGCAAAAAAAAATCAAAATTCTTTGACATATAGCAACTTTCTTTTATTACAGTAACGCAAATCGTTACTTTCGCTGGTAACTAGTTACTTTTATTATAGAGTAATTCAGTTACTTTTCGGAACAAGTAGTGTGTAGCTACAACTTATTACTTTTTTAAAGTAACGTTCCCAACACTGGTCACTGGTCAACACCAAGTATCTGGAACGCAGCCCTTTTCAAACACTCCAACAGCAGGACCGGGCGGAGTGGGAAGCAGAACGAATGGGACGTCGTTGAGGTGTGCGGCTTATTCCAGCAGACGCTTGTAAATTAATTGAATTATATTGTTCATATATTCTCTGTGTGTTTTATGAAAATTGTGCCACTTTTAGAGACCACTGTGAATATTAAGGACCCTGAACAATACAACTCTTAATCACTTTTTTTCTGGGCGCTGTAAGCCTTATTTCAGTAGCCGCCTGTAAATTATAATATAAGATGTATATGATTTATTAATTGTTAGTCTGTAGTGAGAAAATATGGACGACCCAAAACGACCTTCTGTGAATTCATTCTAGCTGGATACGAACCAATCGGAGCTTGTGATTTTAAAGCAGGCGAGACTAATGGCTTAAAGGTAGGTCTCGACGTCAGTATGAAATGTGGGACTGATAATCCGAGCTCCAGGCTATGTTTTAATATATATATTATGCAGTTGTATTTCATATGAGTTGTGTATCAATATATTCTACAATATATTTCATCTTGCACAAGTGCTCATGAATTTGCATGTGAGAGAGAGAGAGAGGGGGAGAGAGGGAGAGAGGGAGAGAGAGAGGGAGAGGAGAGAGAGAGAGGAGAGAGAGAGAGAGAGAGAGAGAGAGAGAGAGAGAGAGAGAGAGAGAGGGAGAGAGAGAGAGAGAGAGAGAGAGAGGGAGAGGGAGAGAGAGAGAGAGAGGGGGGAGTTTTTGTACAAACTGCTGATGCTGTTAGTTTGTAATCAAATATGTATGTTTGTGTATGTGTATGGGTGCGTGTGTGTGTGTGAATGTGTTCATGTGTGTCGCCATGTTTGCAGAGAAACCACAAACACACCACATGGGTAGTGGAGTGTCGTAGAGTGACCTGTCGTCCGAGTCTTCAACCAAAAGGCACAGAGTTCGATCCCTGATATGCACAGTCCAACGTGTACGCAATCCTTGACCGGGATGCCTGCATACCTGATGTATCTAAGGTAACACGTAAACCCCTTTGGATTAGAAGCTCCTGGAAACATAGAAAACAAAATGACTAAATGATTAACCCCACGCCCGCACAAGATTACAAAAACAAATCACATTTCCACACACTCTGCCGGATCGTCTTGTCCGGACCCTGAACCGAAGCAGCCCTCTGACCAGAGGCCACCCGCTCAGCGTAACATCCCACCCTCACGAGGGCAGCCTGCCTCACCCTGCCTCACCCTGCATCACCCTGCCTCACCCTTCCCCTCCGGCACTGGGTAAAAAGCTTTCTCTGCATATTGAGGAGCGAGAGAGATAGAGACGTGGTTGGCGAGTGAGAGGGGTATGGTAGGTGGAGGATACAGTCCGTGCTTTCACGTGAACACGCCAGGCAAATTTGTTTTTAACTCAAGCGATTACTTCACCGTTGCCAGGGAAAAAAGCGAACACGGCTGTGCAACATAGAGACGGGAGGCGTTCCTCCCGGGGTAGGGGCGGGAGGGAAAGGGAGGGAGGGAGAGAGAGAGGGAGGGAGGGAAAGGGAGGGAGGGAGAAGAGAGGGGATGGGAAAGGGAGGGAGGGAGGGAGAGAGAGGGAGGGAGGGAAAGGGAGGGAAGAGGGAGGGAGGGAAAGGGAGGGAGGGAAAGGGAGGGAGGGAGGGAAGAGGGAGGGAGGGATGAGGCTAGCATGGTTGTTCCGCTTGTCGACTTGCTACATACTGTATGAGGGTTGGAGATGGGATGGATACCAAAGTTCTTCCCTCTTGCTGCCTCACCAGAGAGTTAGGAATTCTCTGACTTTCTGGTTTCCTTTTTACTCATGAAACCAAAGTAAACAAGGAAGAGAAAGCCAGCCGAGAGGGATTGAGGTTTGTTCTTGTTTTTGAGATAGAGGTTACGAAGGTTGGAGAAGGACAACAAAATGTGCTCGGAAGAATGCATGAATAGAAGAATAACAATTGTTTTTTGTTGCTCGCACTGCTTCGTAAAGTCCTAAGCTTTATCTTTTTGTGTGGGTTATGTACTTGGATAGGAGCGTTTGATAGAGGCACATTTGCATACGAGTACATTTTGCCTTTGCCGAGGGGTTTGTGTACTTCTTCCGTCTTTGTTGTTTCCTGTCACTCAAACACAGATTTCTTTGGAAAAGTTAACTGGAAACCAAACATTATTCTTCTGCCTTTAAGTGCATTATTCTTCTGCGCGTTAATGATATTCCTCGTTGTGATCTTTCTATTGGGAAGGCGACGCAATGCACAAATATTAAAGATAATAGGTGGAGCGAACACGCAAGTTCAGAAGGTTCTGGCTGCGATTGGATGAAGAAGCAAACTTTTGGCTTCAAAGTGGACCCAGGCAACAGCAGCCGCAGCAAACACACACGTAATGCAATGTTTCTCATTCTGCTGCTGTATTTGTCATTTTAAAAATGAACAATGGCTCTTTACCATCTTAGAGAAATGTTTTTGGACGTCTCCAAGGCTCTACAGCCGGCAAAGCAGTACGCCGTCCGAACGGTTATCATCTTAAAGAAACATTTTCGGTTGGTCTTTTATCAAGAATAAGAACAATAAATTGTTTATCTGGGCTTGTTTATTAAATTCGTGAAGTCAAGAATTACAATCTATCATTTTCTACGTAGGTGGTTTGAAAATCTTCCAATAAACACCAATCAACCCCATGTCTCTCCCGACGGAAGGAAAAAAAGAAGCAGAAATTGCCTTTTCATAATCATTAATCTTCACTCGGCGGAGGTTGTGCTCTTTTCCCATCATCTCCACTCTACGACGCTTTCTGCGGCTTAAGCGGAGCGCTGAAGATAATAAACAGCCTTCACCTGTTTGGTTTACACACCACACAACATCCGTTGTGTTAAAGGGAACATTAGCAATGGCGTCTTCCTCTATTCTACAGGATGTAATTAGACGCCGCAGAACAAACACATTCATCTCCTCCTCCCCAGATTATCTTTTCCCGCCTCGCCTTTTCACTCATTAATATAAAGGTGTTTGGTTTCCTCTCATTGCATGAGAAGTGAGTCCGCACAACGAGCCGCCATTTTGAACAACCCCGTGGGTGACGGAGGTTCAGAAGGAGCGCTGGTCGCTCCTTCTCGTGATGTTTTTATTAATCTTTTATTTTAAGTGTGATTTATCGCTCCGCGCTCGCGTGACAGCGCCCGTTAATGGCGGGAAAAAACAAGCGGTCGAACGCCACAGGGTCAATGTCCCCTTTAGGTCGACCGCCGCCGTCACTGCCGGCGTGGGTTTTTACGGCTAGGTTTTAGCGCGCGTGTGACTTATGGGTCGCTGCACTTCAGCCAATACAGCTTTCAATTATTTATTTCATTTTTTTTTTTTTTACGGCCGATTCAATTGCTAAATTGCCTCCCGCTGCTCCTGCTTCCGAGAAACGTCCGTAAGTTGGAACTGCTCCCCCCCACACAGACACACACACACACACACACACACACACACACACACACACACACACACACACACACACACACACACACACACACACACACACACACACACACACACACACACACAATAATACACTTTCGAGCAAACCCACACCCACACACTAACACACACTTGCGTGCAAACCCACACACAAACACACACACGCCTTGTCCCTCTTGGGTACCCCCCCCCCCCCCCCCCCCCCCCACGCTTTTAACTGTTTTGAATTGTTCAATGTTGAGCATGTCCAAGGACAAGCAGGTCAAAGGCCAAAGCAGTTCTTGTTTGTTGTTGTGTCCTCCAAGGTTATTACCTCTTGCAACTCTGAATTAATTCCCCAGCAGCCATCTTAGATTTGATAACAGCAAAACAAATATCACAACACACGCTTTCAAACCCTTATTTGAAATATTCGTACCATCGGGATGAGATTATTTTAATCATGTTTGACTGTTCATCTGTCCACTTTATGCAACTGTCAAGAGATTGGGAGAGCAATACTGTGAACCTTTTACTTTCTTTCCAAATTTTCGAACATATTCAATCTAAATCAGCCTTGCGATCCAACGGAACGTTGTTTATTTGTCTTCTTACTGTCACACATCCATCTTGTCCTGTGCCGAATGACATTTGTTCATCCAGAACGCTATATTTGCATTCGGCGACAATTTTAGGTGACATTGTGCTTTTTAAAATGTCACAGTGCTTAATGTGGTAATGTCGGTGTGTGTCTGTGTGCATGCAACATCTGTGCATGGTAAGATTCTCATCTAAATTCAAACGTCTCAACGGTGTATCGATCTGTCAGTCTCTTCTGTCAGAAAACAACCAAGATTTGTCAAGCTTGCACGAGGACAAGCCCACACACACACACACACACACACACACACACACACACACACACACACACACACACACACACACACACACACACACACACACACACACACACACACACACACACACACACACACACACACACACACACACACACACACACACACACTTCTTCCAATCACGCTGCCTCTAAGCCTGGGCTCTTGGTCGCTGCAGGCTCCAGAGATCAAACACACACACACGCGCACACATGCACACGCACACACACACATGCACACACAGGCACACACACACACCCACGCAAACACCACCGCATTACATCCCAGTTGCAAAGGGACACAATCAAACAGCTGAGGAGGAGGATGTGGTGAAAGCGGAGGAGGAGGGAGGAAGAGGAGGAAGATGGTGTGAAGGAGGGGGTGTTGGAGAAGGAGGAAGAGAGGAGGGAGAATGACATAGTGGAGGAGGAGGAGGAGAGAAATAACGCAATTACGTAGAGGAGAAGGAAGAGGCGGAGGAGGGAGGGAGAACAGTTTACTGTAGTGGAGGAGGAAGGGATGGAGGCGGAGGAGGGAGAGAGAGCGGCATGATGTAGGGGAAGAGGAAGGAGAGGAGGATGAGGCTAATGAGGAAGAAGAGGAGGATGAGGACGAGGATAATGAGGTCGTGGGGAGGAGGAAGGCGAGGAGGAGGAGGTGGTGGGGAGGAGGTAGGAGCGGAGGAGGAGGTAGTTGAGCAGGAGGTGGAGGAGGAGGAGTACGAAGACGACGCCAAAGAGAAGGTGGAGTTGGATGGAGAGGAAGACCCATGGACTACTGATCCAGTGGCCCAGGAGACAAGCTCAGGGAGGCTCCAGGAACGGGGAGGGGTTCTTAACACAGGAGCTCCCTCTACACTCCCAGGGCCCACCGGGTGTTCCTATAGAATGACAATGAGACTAGACGCACACACACACACACACACACACACACACACACACACACGCACACGCACACGCACACGCACGCACACGCACACGCACACGCACACGCACACGCACACACACACACACACACGCATGCACTTACACAAACACACGCACACAACTGATCCTAGCGCCGTCGAGGGAGGCTGCCGGTTGCAGTAGCTCTTGCAGTTCCTACTTTCTCTTCTACTTGCTATTATTTCAACTTTCCATCTTTCTGGTATTCGCTAGAAGGTGTCTTTTATCTTTTAAACACATTTGATCACTACTTTAAGTTAGCGTTAGTGTCGTTTTTAGCGTAGTTTGTGATACTCGTGGACCAAACAATGATTACCTACACGAGGGTAGGGCTGATGTTGTACTAGGCCTACCTGCCTGCGGGCCTACCTGTGGAGCTAAGGAGACACCGGAGGGGAACGAGAGCCGGCACGAAGGCAAGGTTGAGACGGGAGACGCACAGGAGATTTAAACCTTGCCTTCCATCTATGGTGATGGGGAACGTGAGATCGTTGGCCAACAAAACGGACCAACTAACAGCCTTGGCGAGCGGTCAGTGTGTGTACCGGGAGGGAGTGTAGTTTGTTGTGCTTCATGGAGACATGGCTACATAGGAATATACCGGACTGTGCTATCGCGTTAGCTAGGGGACAACAGAGCGGTAAGAAGGAAGGAGGGGGTCTAGCTGTCTTTGTGAACACAAAAAGGTGTAACCCTGGACATGTTACTGTGAAGGAGAGCATCTGTACTCCAGATATAGAACTGTTAGCTGTGGGAGTGAGGCCATACTATCTGCCTCGGGAGTTCTTTCGCGCCATTGTTGTTGTTGTGTATGTAGGCCTACCACTGTCTGCAGGGGCGGCGCGCGCTTGTGACGTCATCCACTCTACCATCGCGAGACTACAGACTCGGCACCCCACAGCTCTCATGATAATCAACGGAGACTTCAGTTCTCTCTCCAAAACTCTCACCAGCTTCACACAGTATGTGAAATGTAAAACCAGAGGAAATAAAATCCTGGACTTGCTTTATTCCAATGTGAGGGAGGCATATAGCTCCTCTCCCCACCCACCCCTCGGCCAGTCTGACTACAACCTGATACACCTTACACCTGTGTACAAGCCTGTAGTAAACAAGCAGCCGGCTACCACCAGGACTGTGAAGGTGTGGTCTAGAGAGGCTGAGGAGGAACAGAGAACAGACTGGGATCTGTTCCTGGAAGACCACGCAGAGGACATTGAGGGACTCTCCCATTGCATTACAGATTACATCAGGTTCTGTGAGGACAGCGTTGTACCCATGAAGAAGATCCGCTGTTTTCCGAACAACAATCCCTGGATTGATATAATAACATTAAAAACCTACTCAACAGGAAGAAGAGGGCTTTCATGGCAGGAGACAGACGGGGTAAAATCAGTTCAGAAGGAGCTGAGAAGGGAACTAAGGGCGGCCAAAAAACGCTATAAGGAGAGGCTGGAGGGCAAGCTCGAAATGAACAGTGCCAAGGAGGTGTGGGATGGGATGAAGAAGATCACGGGACACAGACTGCCAGGTCCAGCTGTGGGGGGCGGGCACGAACGTGCTAATGAGCTGAACCTATTCAGCTCATTAGCAGGTTCGACTCAACCCCTGCCCCAGTGAGCTCAGCGATTCAGTCTGTGCCCCCCTCCTCCACCACCCCTACCTCCAACCCAATCACCTCCCCTCCCTCCCCCCTTCCACTCCCCCTTACTACCAGTCTTTTCATCACATTAAGTCAGGTGAGGCGGGAGCTATCTAAGCTCCAGAGGAATAAGGCAATGGGTCCGGACAACATCAATCCCAAGGTGCTAAAGCGTGTGCCGGACAGCTAGCTGGAGTGCTCCAACACGTCTTCAACCACTCCCTGAGGCTAAGGAAGGTGCCCCAGTTGTGGAAGACCTCCTGCATTGTTCCGGTGCCTAAGACAGCTCGTCCCAGCTCTCCCAACGACTACAGGCCAGTGGTGCTGATCTCGCACATCATGAAGACCTTCGAAAGACTGGTTCTACAGCACCTCAGGCCCCAGGTGTGTGACTCCATGGACCCACTGCAGTTCGCGTACCAGGCCCAACTCTGGAACCTGCCATCCCCATCGTGGGCTGCATCAGTGAGGACAAGGAGGACGAGTACAGAGGTGTGGTGAGGACTTTGTCAGATGGTCTGAGGAGAACCACCTCCAACTCAACATCGGCAAGACCAAGGAGCTGGTGGTGGACTTCCACCAGAAGAGGAAGCCCCCAACCCCTATTACCATCCAGGGGGTTGAAATTGAGACGGTGGACTCGTATAAGTTCCTTGGAGTACACGTCAACAATAAACTGGACTGGTCTGACAACACAGAGGCCCTCTACCGGAAGAGTCAGAGCAGACTCTTCTTCCTCAGCAGGCTCAGGTCGTTTGACGTGTTTGGAAGGCTGCTAAGGACATTTTATCTGTCTGTGGTATCCAGCACGCTATTCTTCGCTGGGACGTGCTGGGGAGGAGGCATCAAGGCTGGGGAGTCAAACCGACTCAACAAGCTGGTTAGGAAAGCCAGCTCTGTTGTGGGACTTGAGCTGGACAGTCTGGAGGTGGTGGTAGAGAGGAGGATGAGGGACAAATTCAAGTCCATCCTGGGCAACCCCTCCCATCCCCTCCATGCTGAGCTGTGGCAGATGAGGAGCACCTTCAGCCACAGGTTCATGTTCCCCAGGTGCAAGACGGAGCGCTTCAGGTGCTCCTTTGTGCCGGCAGCCATTAGGCTGTTCAACAGTGCCCGATGATTGTGTTTGTGTATGTCTTTGTGTTTGCATAGGCATGTGTGTGTGTGTGTTTAGGGATGCGTATATATGTGTATATGCATCACCCATCATGATGTTGGTTCTGTTTGTCTTGTTTTTGTCCCTATTTTAACTATAAGCGTCTACTTATGCATTAGCACTTTGTATTTATTGTATTTATTCCATTGTCATTTTATCCTGTGTCCTTCCACTGCTGCTGGGCTGTTTTTGCAACAAACAAATTTCTTCTACGGGGGATTAATAAAGTTGTATCTTATCTTATCTTACAAACAGGCACACACTCACTCAACCACTCACTCACTCACTCACTCACTCACTCACTCACTCACTCACTCACTCACTCACTCACTCACTCACTCACTCACTCACTCACTCACTCACTCACTCACTCACTCACTCACTCAATCTGTCTTTCACACACACACACACACACACACACACACACACACACACACACACACACACACACACACACACACACACACACACACACACACACACACACACACACACACACAACACACACACACACACACACACACACACACACACACACACACACACACACACACACACACACACACACACACACACACACACACACACCCGACACAACAACAACTGTGCAACTGTGAGCAAGGCAGGAAGGAACCGTACCCTACCTGCTCATTAAAAATAAACAATATGGACGAAAAGTGTCTACTTAACTGCTAAGTACTAAATACTTAATGGAATTTACAAGTAACTTTAACTTTATGTTGAACTCTTTCATGAATTTCCTCTGGAAGAAGCTTAAGGAAATGAAACTGCCATGGGCATCAACAACAAAGATATTTTGGATCGACCAGTCGGAATTGGTTTCTGAATTACAGCTTCAGCTAGGTTGTCGATCAGATGATATCATTGGACCACGCAGCTTTCATCTAATTTAAGTGAATCTAATGTTTAATTTCTATGACATTGATAATTCATATTAAGGATGAATGGGCCATACTGCTAGCATATGTTTTAACATGCATTACTTCTAGATATGGGATCTGCATATGATCTTTGAGTTATAATACAGACGACACTATGACACTTGAAACTTGAATATATGAATAATATGAATAAGTGCTATTCATCTCTCCAACTATTGCTAATGACAGAAACAGATATCGTGTGTGGGGGGGACGGGGACGTCTGAAACTCTACTTAAATATGCATTTTCTTTGTTCTAATATTCCTTCTGCTCAACACATAGACCAAGGCTGTCCTTCAGGTGTGTGTGTGTGTGTGTGTGTGTGTGTGTGTGTGTGTGTGTGTGTGTGTGTGTGTGTGTGTGTGTGTGTGTGTGTGTGTGTGTGTGTGTGTGTGTATGTGTGTGGAATAGATATGAAAATATCAGGGTTAGGGGACGGAGGGCAGACACAATGGGCCCAATAGACAGTGAATTAATTAAGAAATGCCGTATCCTATGTCAAACTTTGCATCTGACTGATTCGGATACTTTAAGACGATTCCATGAATGGTCTTACCTCTAAAGAATTTATTTGTTAGTCCTTCTTTGGGTCTGAGGGGAGAGGGAATGAGGGTGGGAAGCAGCCCCCATTGTGTGGTTGCACAAACCCCTTCCCTTCATCCCCGCGGATTAGAGAATTATTCTCATCTAATAGCCGCTTTGAAAAACACTAATCACAGTAATTTGGCTCTTAGTGTAACTCGGTATTATATGCCCTTGTAATGTATCGGGATCCCGAAAACGTGCTTGAAAAGAAGAAAAAAGTGCCCAAAGCATTTTCTTTTCATTAAAAATACCCTCCCCTTTAATCATCCCCCCAGAGAGACTGGCATCCACCCCCCACCCCCCAGCCCCTCCTCCTTCGCCCCGTCTCCAGATGAACTGGTGCATGCAGTATGAAAGGTTGTACTCCACATGCATGTGGAATGCGACTGGGGGGATATGATGGGGAATATTGCTCTCTTGATCATTGTGATCGGGGGCTCTAGGCGCCACACCAGCACTCACTTGTGGATCAGGAGGGCATGCGGGCTCAGTGGATGCTTTTAATTGCTATTGTGGCGGCGAGCAACTGTTTTTTTCCCCCGTTTCTCTACAAAAAAACTATCTATTTTGTTTAATATGATTTAATATGATTAAGAAGTACCATTTGCGATGCCTGAGCGATCAACAATTACGAAGACTTCTATGGTATTCTACGGCTATGTTCCGAAGAGTTCACGACTAGGTCATAGAATACGATGTTCCGGCTGCTTCCTTCGACTAGCAGTGTTATGGTAGCATAGTCCGAGTGAGTGAAATACACATATATTCACTTTCCCATGATTTCTAGTTTTGCACTGTGATTATTAGGCTACTTTATCAGCTGCTTCTGGCTGGGTCGTCTACACTGTGACTGTTCAGCGTCTGAATTATGTGTGTTTGTAGACGAACTACAATATTGTTGTGCAGGGGCGATTCTAGGGTCAGAGCTTTAGGGTTGCTGAGCACCCAATGAGCCCCACTGCCACACCACACACCCTTTTTTTCCCTCACCAAAAACAAAAATATGTCTATTGAAAAATAACTATAATTTTAACATTGGGTAACTAACTAAAAAAAACTTTTTTCTTTTTTGGAGCCCTTTCCAGAACACCAGCTTTATTGTGACAGTTCACACAGACAGCCCCCTGTAACAGTTAACTCCATGTGCCTCCTTTTGTATTAACAGTCATTAGATTAGATTAGATTCAACTTTATTGTCATTGAACAAAGTAACAGGTACTTGGACAACAAAATGCAAGTCAGTCTTCTGCAAATTATTTACAAATGGCCATCTTTAATCTACTTGGTTGCACACCTGTCTGAACTTTCATAAAACAAGCTTCACATCAAGAGCAAAAAAAAAGAAGGAAAACGCAAAATAACCTACTTTATCCAGGTCTTGAAAAGACTTAGAAATTAAAGATGGAAAAAAAGAAAGAGAGGGAAATCTTTGATATACTTCCCCTGAATCCCCATTTGGCTCTTCCATGTATGCAGGTAATACACTCTACTTTGGGAGAGTTAATCTATCGCCGCACTTTGAGGGTGGCAAACCTGTCAATGACCTTTTGGTGTTCAATTCGTTGAAGCAACTCCTTCTCAATGGACATCACAGCCAGGTGCTGGAGCCTGCTTTGGCCTGTGGTCCTCCTGAGCCATGTATGGAGCCAACGCAAGGCACTAAAACACCGCTCACACGTACAGCTGCTAACTGGTATTGTCAAGGCAACCTGCATAACAGCTTTCTATGAAGGGAACATTTCAGAAGGAGTTTGTACACTGCTAGCATGTCCTGAACTATACCTGCCTCACTCTTGCGCTTCAGAAAGTTTTTTGCAATTATCACTTCTTTATTATTGGGCTGAGAAACACAATATTTTTTTATCACAAATTTCTTTCACAAAAGTAATTTGATACAACATAGAGATAGCTGGTTTATATTATGTTACTTTAGCTTACCACTTTTCAGAAAAAGAAGATAGGTCATTATGGACTGTCCCTAGTCCCTCATCTGAATCTGTCTTTTTTCTTTTAAAGAACTGTCGTATGTCCATTGCTCACTGGCAGGCCACACACACACACACACACACACACACACACACACACACACACACACACACACACACACACACACACACACACACACACACACACACACACACACACACACACACACACACACACACAGTAATGCTAGGAGTTAGTACTACATCTGCATGAATGTGACGTGATTATTATTGTTGCAAACGCCTGGTTCAGGTTAAATCCTCTGGAAAACATGAATGAATACAGCAAAAGAAAAACATTGAACTTTCTTTTATTGTCTAGTTTGATAGTCAGACACAACTGAAAAATGAAGAAATCTATGAATAAATAACAATTTATTAAAAAAGCCACAGTGAGTGTTGACATGACTCCCGATTGTTAAAATGAGTCTCAAAGTAACGATAAACTTTAACAACAGAGACACACGTACGCACTACTTGTGGCGCTGCTGTTTTTGCTTAATAAATGGACCGCTCCAGTTCGACTGTAGCCGCGCTATTGGTGCTAACGGAGCTAACTGGGCTAACGGAGCTAACTGGTAAACGATGCCTGGACTCCAGCACTCACCGATATGGTATCGGAATCGGAACAACTCTAGGTAAAAGGAAAGAAGTGTGAGACACAGCTTTGGTGCAAGTTACTTAGTTGATTCACAACACTGTACAACTAAACGGATCTCAGTCTGCGTGAGTCGCGCTGGACGACGGCCGGGCTGCGGAGCAGTGCAGGTGGAGAAGGAGCGGGTGAGAAGAGGATGATTCCATTTGCTAAGCGGAGATGTTTTCATATTCGTCCTTAACATATACATTTTAAACCACAAACTACAGAGTATGTTCTGGACATTATTTAACATTGTCAAAGACAAACAATTTTTTAGAATAACAACATTTCTTACTCCCAAGCTTTAGGGGTGCTGAGCCCCTTTTTAGGGGTGCTTCAGCACCCCTAAAAATGGGCTAGCCTCGCCCCTGTTGTTGTGTCGTTAATGGCACTCTTTTTGAATGATCAAAGATTCGCAACACATCATACGAAAGTATTTGAAAGTGTATTCCTCTCACCTGAACAGTAGCAAGGCACTCTGCAAGTCAAAAAAAAGAAGAAAAAAAGCAAATGGACTCCGAGCAACGCACAATGGTGAGTTTGGAAATAACTGACTCGTCTGAAGCTGGGTGAGAAGCCAATTTACAGATATAAAAAACAATGTAGACAGATAATTGCTATTTCTAACCTTGATTTTGTGGTATGTATCTGTGGTCCTTTATCCTGCTGTATACTTCTTAATTGTTCTTTCTGTTCTGTTTTGACTTGATCTTTTTGACTTGACCGTACACTTGTAGGGCCCTATTTTAACGGTCTGAAACGCAAGTGGGAAAGCGCAAAGCGCAAGTAGCTTTGTGGGCGGTTTTACGGCGCTATCGCTATTTTACAGGCGGATAAATGACACTTCCGCCGCGGCGCAAGTGTCAAAAGGGTTGGTATGAAGCAGCCTAATTACCCGTAGGTGTGGTTTGGGCGTAACGTGCAATAATGAACCAATCAGAGCGTTTTTTCGCATCCCCTTTAAGAACGATCGGCGCATGTTCCATGGCGGATTGCTATTATGATGGCGGGTTTGCCAGGCGCACGCAATGAAAGGTTCACCACAGAAGATACCGATGTGCTTGTCAGAGCAGTCAAAGAACGCGACTTGGCTTTATATGGGGATGGGAGAAACTCACCCAAAATTGCTTCCGTGAAAGCGGCTTGGGAGGAAATCGCCGTAATTGTTTCAGCAGGACAAAATATTCTTTTATATATTATTATTATTTTTATATTATTTTATCTTTATGGACACCACAATGATTTTCCTTGTGTGGTAATATTTTATTGTCCTTGTAATTATGTATGGTTTGCAAAAATGGGAACTGCTGTCCGTGTAGATGAGAGAAGCAAAGTGTATGCGCGAGGTGCACAAGCAATCCGTATGCATCGCATGCGCATGTATGCATGCGCCCTTAAAATAGCATCTGAACAACGCGCCACTGACTTTAAACCAGGTATTTCCTGGTCAGTAGCGCAATGGTTTTCAGAAACGTCAAAATACCGTTTGCGCCAGAACACGCCTCCTCCTTCCGCCGAACCGCCCCTTGGGGCGCAAGATCATTCCCTAATTTACCGGCGAGTGGCGCTGGTGGCAAAAGAACGCTCTGCGCCAGTTGTAAACTAGCAACGACACATGCGCCAGTGACTAAGTCACTTGCGCCGGATGCAAGATAGGGCCCGTAGTGTATCTTCGCCAAGTCTCACTTGAAAAATAGATTTTAAGCTTCAATAAATAAACTAATAAATACAATGAATCCAGCTCAGCTCCTGTGAAGTCCAACATTGTTTAATAATTCATGTATTTTTTTGTTACTACGCAGTTTGAGTAGTATTCAGTGGCGTCCTTCACCTGTTTATGCATTTTCAACGGCACATTGAAGAGAAGGGCGCAGCCAGTGTTTGAGGGAGAGATGAAGAAGAGGTAGATGCATAGGTGTTAAAAGGTGCCACAGAAAGAGGGAGAGAGACAGGGCCAAAGAGTAGAGCATTTGTTGGCTGACAAACCTCACATGTGTCATGGGAACGCACGCACTACTTCCTGCGCATGATCAGCCATCTTGATTCATACCGACGAGTTTGCCTCACCAATGAATCATCATCCGCTTTGATTTTTTCTGAAAATTGTTCTCATACTCACTTGTAAGTGACTTCAGATAATTTAGTGTCTGCGATATTCCAAAGGTAATACTTAGAATCCATTAAGTCACTTAGTATCTGCTATGTGGATAAATAGAATTCTTAGAATCTATTTAGTCAATTAGAGTCTGCCAAGTGACTAAATGTATTCTAAGAATTACTTTTATTCTTCTGAAGTTTGGCAGATTGTATTTCCATAGCCTTGTGCCAATTCCAAGAATGTTGTGGTTGGCAGAGCCCAAACCTCTGTTCGGCACGTCACGTCTACTGAGCCGTCCCTGGTCCTAGAAGTTCACAGTGTGCATCTCTTTCTGATTGGGAGGATGCCAGATGGTGTTCGGGAGATCACTGGTTGTGTTGCTAATCAGGTAGCGTGCTAGCACAGACAGGAACTCAAGGCCATGGCATGAACATAACATAAACACACATACAACAGCACATATACATGCAGGCACACACACACATTGTGTGTGAGAGAGAGAGAGAGAGAGAGAGAGAGAGAGAGAGAGAGAGAGAGAGAGAGAGAGAGAG
The DNA here is from genome assembly GCA_900291075.1 of Melanogrammus aeglefinus. Taxonomy (NCBI): domain Eukaryota; kingdom Metazoa; phylum Chordata; class Actinopteri; order Gadiformes; family Gadidae; genus Melanogrammus; species Melanogrammus aeglefinus. The sequence goes on along the minus strand of OLKM01001025.1, from coordinate 111,096 downwards.
AGAGAGAGAGAGAGAGAGAGAGAGAGAGAGAGAGAGAGAGAGAGAGAGAGAGAGAGAGAGAGAGAGAGAGAGAGAGAGAGAGAGAGAATCACACGTATGTACACCTCCTAGCTCCCGTCTCTTTGCAGTAGCCTTCACTATTATGATCACCACATAAATAACCCTTCTCTCTCTTGGTCTTTCTCTCACTGTCCAAAACCCACTCCTCCTCCCTCCCTCCCTCCCTCCCTCCCTCTCCTCCCTCTCTCTCTCTCTCTCTCTCTCTCTCTCTCTCTCTCTCCTCCTCTCTCCTCTCTCTCTCTCTCTCTCTCTCTCTCTCTCTCTCTCTCTCCATCCCCCCCACATGCAGCAGTCTGCAGACCTATAATTGGAGCCATGTCTCAAGTTAGAGTAGGCTCTGAGCATCGCATCAAAACCCACACAGCACAATATTAAACATTGATCTTGTTTGGAGCTCTGCTTGTGCAATTTTTCCCGACCACACTCACCCCTCTCAAAACCCCCCACCCTCCATCCTGTTCTGGACGGGCGTTCCGAGAGTCGTTTATTTGAATTTATCCCATCACGTGTTTGCTTTCCCGATGCTCAGCCCTGCTGTCCGTGTCAACAACAACAACAAAAGCATAGCCCCCCGGCGGACGCACCAGCTCATCAACCCAACAACGTTCCACTCGGTAATGTGTGTGTTTGACCACTGCCTGTGCATGACACGTGTTAGCATGCGTGTGTGCGTGTGTGTGTGCGTGTGTGTGTGTGCGTGTATGTGTGTGTGTATATGTGTGTGTGTGTGTGTGTGTGTGTGTGTGTGTGTGTGTGTGTGTGTGTGTGTGTGTGTGTGTGTGTGTGTGTGTGTGTGTGTGTGCGCGCGCGCGTGCGTGCGTGCGTGCGTGCGTGTGTGTGTGTGTTGTAATCCGATGCATTTTTTTTATTTTTACAACTGGTGATCGATATCGTTTGACGTGTCTTCTCCGCGCTCTGATGGATCGTCTTTACTCCCAGAAGGAATGGGATCCGGTAGATTACATTGTTTTTGTAAAGGGCATTGTTGGGGTGAGGGCTGGGGGGTGGGGGGGTGTTTAACTAACTGTATAACTGACTTCACTGAATTTTGGTTGAGTGTAGTTTCCTATTTCCTTTGCCTCTCTGTCACTTTGATGATGTTTGTGCTATGCTTTGTGTTGTTTTTGTGTGCTTGTATCATCGGTTTATTTGTATGATGATAACAACAGTACACAGCGACAACAATGCGAACACCTAACTACGTACTCAGACATACTTTACAACAAGACAAAGGCATAAAAGGCTATGTTTCTTAAAACATTTAAAAACATGAATTTGTATTACAAATTCAAGACACAAACACCACACTGTTGTTTGTGTCTTCCTGTGGGGTTAGATGTGGTGATCTGAACCCAGCAGCTCTATCCTTCTGCTCCATGTCTTTGGTTGTCTTTGGCCCCTTTGGTGGTCTTTTGGTCCATGCTGGGGTCTATGGTTCCTGGGGGTCCATGGTTCCTGGAGGGCTTTGGCCCCTGGGGGTCCGTGGTTCCTGTGGGTATGTGGCCCCTGCTCGTCATTGGCCTGTGTTGGCGGCGATGCGGGAAAACGTGTGAGACTGACAATCTCCACTCCCCAGGGGGCCGTGTGATGTCACATGTGTATCAGGCAGGGCAGGCAAGACGTTGGTACCGTGACACTCTCCCTCTCTCTCTCTCTCTCTCTCTCTCTCTCTCTCTCTCTCTCTCTCTCTCTCTCTCTCTCTCTCTCTCTCTCTCTCTCTCTCTCTCTCTCTCTCTCTCGCTTCTCTCTCTCTCTCTCTCTCTCTCTCTCTCCCTCTCTCTCTCTCTCTCTCTCTCTCTCTCTCATTGGTCTGATTCTCTCCTGGTATATCTGCGCCTCTCTGTCGCCTCCTCCCTCTCATACGCTCATTTGCATACCATTCCCTGCCCCTCTCCCTGTATCTCACCCCCCTCTCTCTCTAAACCTTTTACTCTCTCTCTAAAACGATTTTCCACTCTCTCTCACTCTCCCATCTCTCCTACTCTCTCTATACCTTAATTTGTCCCCACAGAAACTCTCTCTCTCTCTCTCTCTCTCTCTCTCTCTCTCTCTCTCTCTCTCTCTCTCTCTCTCTCTCTCTCTCTCTCTCTCTCTCGCTCTCTCTCTCTCTCTCTCTCTCTCTCTCTCTCCCGCTCTCGCTCGCTCTCTCTCCATATTTCTATATCTTCATCTCTCTCCGAATCTCTCTCCCTCCATCCCATTTCCTCAGTATATATATGTATATATATACTGATATATATATCTACATATATATATCTATATCAGTACATATATCTCTCTCTCCTCTGTATACATCCCTCTGCCTCTCTCTGTCCTCTATTTACATATCTCTCCCTCCCTTTCTCTCCCCTCTGTGTACAGTCTTCCTCCCCCACAGATGCTCCTTCCCAGCTCGCCCGGAGGCGAGAGATCATTGGCTTATATGACGCAGCAATAAACTACCCGGCGCTGAATATACCAGGACGCCCTGCTCCTCCTGATGCTAATGTTTGCAATTAATCATCTTCACCGCCAATAAGGAGCATTTTCAACAAAGATTATGATCCTCGCCGGCAAAGCTGGAAAAGATGGCAAAGAACCGTGCGAGATGTTTTCAGGAGATAAAAACGAGGCCCAAAGCCATCTATCTATTACGAGGCGTTCCCTGGCTGCTTACAACTGTATTTTACATAAATCATGATGAGGCAGGTGACTTATTATGTCGACAGTGCAACGGACACCGCCTATCGTACCACGCCTGGGCCGTCGTAATTCTTTTTTCTTGCTATCTTAACGAGCAGGTTAACGAGGTAAGCATGAGGTCAGGACGACTGTACTTTAATGTTTGATTCACACTGGATGAGGTACTTAACATATTTGTGATAAAGAGGAATATTGCTGAGTAAAAGGTGTGTCTTCTCTGTGTAAATCAAACCATATCTATTTAACAATGAACAATCGTCATACGCAAAGAACCAGCAGCTGGACACGGAGGAGATCTGAGAATTATTGCTCCGATTCTCTTTTGAATTTCCTCCCGTGTCAACGTATCCCGACAATGTTACAAACATTAGTACAAATCAATATGAGTTGTCACATCCGTGAGGAAAGGTGTGTGTGTGTGTGCGTGTGTGTGTATTGTCCGACCGGGCAGAGGTGCATGATGGGATATGGTTAACTATAGGGTTAGCTGTTCTGTAGACTGGGTTTTTCAATTTCGGCTGCCGCGATAATAACCAAATTCTAATCGTAATTTATGCCGTTGAGTGTAGATTTGATTAGTCTTGGGAATGGAAAGCAGGTGAGTGACAGATAGGGCGGAGCCAAGGGCTGGGGGGTTCATGGAGCTACTGACAGAAAGAGTGAGGTCATCACGCACACGCCTTCCTGGGCACCGGCAATCAGCGCCTTTCGGAGTACCTGGAGGGGGCGTGGTCTATGTGATTAGCAGGGAATAGTGGACAGGGCTCTCTCTCTCTCTCTCTCTCTCTCTCTCTCTCTCTCTCTCTCTCTCTCTCTCTCTCTCTCTCTCTCTCTCTCTCTCTCTCGCTCTCTCTCTCTCTCTCTCTCTCTCTCTCTCTCTCTCTCTCTCTCATTTTCACTCCAGGTTGACCTTGAGCAGAGATCTGACTCACTCACTCACACACACGTACTAGCCTAGCCGTCATCCGACCGATACGCTATGTTGACCATATTAAGCCCAGAACCCATACATACATACATAGAAGCATGTGTGCACACAGGCACGCACGCACGCACGCACACATGCACACACACACACACACACACACACACACACACACACACACACACACACACACACACACACACACACACACACACACACACACACACACACACACACACACACACACACACACACACACACATGCACAAAGCTTAACATAGATGTGAAAACGTATGTGCGCGTACATAGACACACACACGCACGCACACACACACACACACACACACACACACACACACACACACACACACACACACACACACACACACACACACACACACACACACACACACACACAGACGCACAGCCTATCAAATGTGCTATCTCTAGACCCCAGGCCCAAACTGCCCCTCTTGACACACACACACACAAACACACTCACAAACACACGCACAAAACCTTTTCTGTTTAATCCTTCTGCTTCAGAGACAAATATGCGCCAAAGTTTGGCTTGTGTGATTTCCATGGAGATCTGTATGTCTGGGGGAGTGCAGAGAGCGGAGGAACAAAGGACCAATCAGCTTGGAGGATTGCCTCCATCACTTTGTGAGAGGGGCATTGTTGATTCGCAAAGTGAAAAATAATTTTATTAATGTCACTGCAGCATTTATAGAGCTACCAAAACAGGCGTTTGAAAGCCAAAAGCGTGATTTTCTTTTCTGTTTTTCATCCACCATTAGTAGATCTCATTTGGTTAATCACATGCAGCGGTTAATGTGAGATGGGCCTAATGTGGACATAATGGGAGTGCTACATTAATGTTGCTAAACCAAACACTGAAAATGTCACAAATGACACTCAGCGATTTTCCAGTGGTTGCAATTAGCCGAACATAGCAACAGTGGATAGAAAGAGAGAGAGAGAGAGAGAGAGAGAGAGAGAGAGAGAGAGAGAGAGAGAGAGAGAGAGAGAGAGAGAGAGAGAGAGAGAGAGAGAGAGAAGAGAGAGAGAGGAAAGAGAGAGAGAGAGAGAGAGAGAGAGAGGGAGAGGGATGAGAGGTGTTGTGAGTACCACCATGGAATACATTGGCTACAG
>OLKM01001025.1:49244-101744 GCA_900291075.1 Melanogrammus aeglefinus | reverse complement strand
CCCACAGATTGTTACCTGCTGCGATGCGGTCTATGAGAATGGCGCGTGGCTTCATTGGGTTCACCTGCAGAGTGCTAAATCAAACTGTTTCTCTTTATCAGGGCTGCTAGGAAACTTTGTTGACAAGTGGGTCGCCTCGCCGACAGCACAATGAATGAGGACAGCTTCGTCCTGTTTAATAGGAAATGGTCTGTGTTTTTCGTGGTTTATTTTTAATGGTATTGCTGGGCATTTAGAAGAGGATTTCTCCCGCAGATGGAATTACCAATATTTTTACCGCAACAGATCTTTGGATCAGAACCAAGATCCTGACGACACGTATATTCTTATTCTTATTTGAGGATGAGGATGAGGAGGATTATTTGGTGATAGTAAAAAAAACTATAATGTAATATACAGGATACTGGGCCTTTACGCCAAACCACTTCCACACATCCCTTGCGTGTGTGAAGATATTGCTTGATATAAGGTTACTTCACAAGTATCTCAAGTAGAATATCTAATGTTAAGCGTGGAAGTTCAAATACGTTTGGTATCGCTTAGGACATCAAACGGCGGCAGTCTTCCGGGCCACTGGCAAAAAAAAAATGGGGAAAAGGAGGTATTTTGGTGCGCAGGGCTGCCTATTAAATGAAGCCGCTCTGTATTTCGTACCCAGTTGCTGGTCGGGTTCCAGGAACCTTGATTGCTCCCGGGGCTCACCTCTCCGCTACAAATCACCTGGGCTCACCAGAGGACGCCGGCTCCATCAGCCCGATTGCAACGGTTCTCCTCGGTGGAGCCGCAGAGGTGAAATAAGTTCCCTTCTCACTGTCAGGCATATTGATTTGCTGCAGTGTCGCGACCCTGGCCATTGGAGGATGAAGGATCCACCCCGGAATGACCCTCTCGTAACAAACCTCCAGCCCTTCAACCCCAACCTTTCTCTGTTTCAGTCCGGGAAAAACAAACAGCCAGGGAACCAGGGGCGGGGGAACGACGACGCTGTCTGGTTCTCGATGACGGCCGCCCTGTGTTGATTCCACTCAACAGACATCATGGTATATATTAAGAATTGATACATATTTTGAAGTTTACATAAATATTCAGGCAATATTCAAAGGTAAAGTGTGAAGTTGACAAGCCATTTAAAAATGTACCTCTTTGTGATATCACACGTGTGAGCGTCCATCTTGATCAAGAATGAATGGATCAATCCTACCAGACTGTGCCAACTGGTCGGCTGATCCTCGGCATCGTGCATGTGGATGTACACGCCCACGTGCCATGCCAGCGGAGTATATTTTTAAAGTGGTTTGTAATGGCTAATCAACATCATATTTAAAAGTCCCTTTGATGTGATTATGCCGTGTGATGAGCTATATTGTTTTTGATCCTTTCAGCATCCTGGCCTGATCCTGACAACCCTGGGGATTGTCAACAGTAAATTTGCAAGGAAATAAATGAAAACAGTCCATTTCCCCTTTGAACATCCCTTAGAGCAACAGTCCCTGTTGCCTTAGCCTCCTACGGAGCACCCTTTACTGTACTGGGTGTCTTCACCCCCCACTCTCTCTTCTACTCCCCATCCGCCTCCCTCCTCTCATCTACTGCCCTCTCACCCTCCCCTCTCCCTCCAACTCCATCTCCTTTCCTCCCTCTCCCCCTCCTCCCCCTCTCCCCTCCTCCTCCCCCTCCCCCTCTCCTCCCTCCTCCTCCTCCCCCTCTCCTCCTCCTCCCCCTCTCTCCCCTCCTCCCCTCCTCCTCTCTCCTCCTCCCTCCCTCCTCCCCTCCCTCCCCTCCTCCTCCTCCTCCTCCTCTCCCCTCTCCCCTCCCTCCTCCTCCCCCTCTCCCCTCCTCCCCCTCTCCCCTCCTCCCCCTCCCCTCCTCCTCTCTCCTCCTCTCTCCCCCTCCCCCTCCTCCCCTCCTCCCCCCTCCTCCCCCTCTCCCCTCCTCACCTCCTCCCTTCCTCCTCCTCCACCCCCTCTCCCCTCCCCTCCTCCCCCTCTCCCTCCTCCCCCCTCCTCCTCCTCCCCCTCTCCCCTCCTCCCTCCTCCCCCTCCTCCTCCCCCATCTCTCCCTCCCCCCTCCACCCCTCCTCCTCCTCCTCCTCCTCCTCCCCCTCTCCCCCTCTCCCTCCACCATTCCTCCTCCTCCTCCCTCCCTCTCTCCCTTTTCTGATGTCTGCTCCGTGTTGACTTTTGAACGGGGAGCTTCCTGTGTAACAATATAATCCTCCAGTCATGTGATCAAAAGCAGCGCCGTTCTAATTACGACTAACGAGGCCCCCGCTCGGGAGACGTGACATCATCATCATCATCATCATCATCATCATCATCATCATCATCATCATCATCATCATCATCATCCTAGCTGTGTATGTTTTGGACTTGAAAGGGTTCGTAGCCGGACTGGGCTGCAGGGTTGCTGGCTAAAGACCGCAAGCATAAAGGATTACATAAAGGACATGAAACAACAGTCTGCCGGAGATCACATGAATTCCGTTGCATGAACACACAAAAGACGCAGATGCACATACATCAAACGCACAGGGTATAAACACATATTTTGGCGGGGTAGCCTGCCGGAGTACATGTGTCCATGTGAACACAGACACGCACAAACATGAGCAAACACACACACACACACACACACACACACACACACACACACACACACACACACACACACACACACACACACACACACACACACACACACACACACACGCACACAAAGATTGGCACACACACGCACACACAAATATGTGCACACAAACACACACACACACACACATACACACACAACACACACACACACACACACACACACACACACACACACACACACACACACACACACACACACACACACACACACACACACACACACACAGACAGAAAGACACACACATACAAAAAAACCCCACAAACAAACACACACACACACAAACCTCATCAAATGGAGGTTAGGACACAATTGACGCATACCGAATTCTATTATAAAACACACACAGACACACTCACACACACCTAATTAAATCAAAGGTGGGGCAAAGACAATGAACTCTCCAAACGTCATCAAAGAAATAAAGCAGGAATCACACACACACACACACACACACACACACACACACACACACACACACACACACACACACACACACACACACACACACACACACACACACACACACACACACACACACACACACACACACACACACACACACACACACACACACACATGGTTCATGCAGAGCCTAGGGCGAGCAGGAAGAGAGAGCTGGTGCTTGTGGAGGTCTGGCCAGGAAGCGGTCCATCAATGGGCTTTCTAACGTATTGCTCCTCGTCCCCTCCACCCCAAACAAACAATGGACTAAAAAGAGGCACACGCTCCTGTCTGCGGTGGACACCACAACAGAGAGAGACCCCGACCCATAGAGATCCAGGTCGAGACACAAAGCAACACGTCTTAACTGAATTAAGCACTTACTCAACTCCGAGAAGTTCTCAGCCACTGATTTTGTATAGAGTTGTATTTAGTTTCAAACTTTAGTTTTATCTACAGAAATTAGAGATAAATAATGAGTGACCCCATGGCTGGCTAAGGGCACATATGTGTGTACAGACTGTGTATATTCTCATACATACACATATATATTTATATATCTATAAACAGTGAGATGAGAGGAGCATGAGGTAAAGAGGCCTCCTCTGGGGTCTGTAGAAGATTGAGCACACACACACACACACACACACACACACACACACACACACACACACACACACACACACACACACACACACACACACACACACACACACACACACACACACACACACACACACACACACACACACATCCCAGTTCATGATGTATAACTTGTTTAAATAGTGTCAATTAGGGAGAAAGATGAAGTCAGAGATGGGTGGAATACAAGACGGAGGAGAAAGCAGAGAGGGGGGAACTTGAATGGGGAGAAAGAGGGGATTAATGAAAGCCCATTAGATGCCACTGACGTCTGCTCCAGCGGTTCTCGGCACAGTAAATATTTAACCCATGCCTGTGGTTTTAACACAGCGCAACACTTAAGATATCCATCCATCCCAGTCCATCTTTCTTCTCCCATTAGCGTCGCTTTTCTTCTTCTCCCCCAGCTCCATCCGAGCCCACCAGGGGGAGCCCTGACCCGGCAGCATGTCCCGGGTCAGGGCTCGGGTCTCCTCCCCCCTTGGCTGATCGTCTTTTAGAACACCATCAAAGCGAGGCCTGCCAGAAGGCATCCTCACCCAGACCCAGTCGGTGTTGTGTGGCGCCCCAGTGGATCTCCTCTGAGCCCCCCCCCATAACCGCTGGCCCCCGGCCCGGGGACCCAAGCATCCCAGCATAAGGGGGTTAGAAAGTGCACTTTACAGATAGGTTGAGAGCCGCTGTCTGGATCTTTTCCCACAAAGAAGACAGTGGCAAAGTGGTGCAGAAGGGGTCTACTCCACTTAACCACCATCGGGTGCCATGCTGCACCAAACGGGGGTCAGATCCCAGCATACGGTTGACCATCAGTCCTGAATACCATCCAAAGACACCGCCATCGACAATAGCTCCAGGCACATTGCGTCTCCGGGTCCCTGGTTTGGACCCTCGGGGGGAACAGAGCCTCCTCTCACTTCGGAGTGTGTTGGCGTTTACCAGGGGGGCTGATGGCGTGACCGCCTCCCCCAGAAGAGAATCCTCGTTCTTGATGTCCCGTTCTCTGGAGGTACTCCATAGGTCCACGTGAGGCCCAGGACAGTCCAAAACTCTCCCGTCATGTCTTTGGACATTCCGTTGTGGGGTTTTCCTCGTCACCTCGCCGACCTCCGCAGGAAGAGTTGTGGCCGGGCCTCAGGCGTCTCCGCCTGTTGTTATAAGGACACGTCCTGCGAGTCGAGGAGCGCCTTGAAGGGCATCTCTCACCTTCTGTTTCCCTAACTTTTCTCTTCACCTTGACTAGTGTGCATACATCCTTTTGGAAATGAGCACGATAAATTGCTATATTTTTTTGACCTTGGTGTATGAATGATTAAGTAGAGGCAGAATACTATAGTGGGAGTCACAAGTCAAAGTGTGGCTGTGGGTGCAGAGGACCGGGAGAGAAAAATCAACAGTGACCCAAATCTGGTTCTTCGGTTGCAGTGATTTCGAGAAATACATTTTGATGAATTATGAATCAGCTCAGCTCGTGGGCTTACTTAAAGTAAAAACACCACAACAACACACCACTCTCGATTCATCATTAATTCATCACACCTCTTGATGTCGTAGGAACAATTAGGTGGTTGGTGGAGGAGCTCGGAAAGTTTCCAAATATGTGAAAGATCGAACATTGTTCAGGTCAGTCGACAATGGTCCCCCCCCAGCTACACCCTATCCCACATGAGTTCAAGGGTGGTGGTGTTGGGGGGGAGGGGGGGAGGGAGGGGGGGTTGGTGGTTGTGAAAGTCAAGGTCAAGTTCGAGGGGGGCTTAAGTGAGTGAAAAATAACTAACTTTTCTTGCGGTATTGTAAACCGAAAAGCAGTTTGTGTTCTCAAGGTAAACGGGGGGGACCCAAACAAGGCCCAGGGGGGCTCTTGGCAACCAGGAAGTGGGGAGGGGGGGGGGGGCGGTGAGTAGAGGCGGGGCTGGGGGGTCTAGATGTGTATCGCTGTGAGATGTCAACGGCCGGTGTTATGTTTGAAACAGAAGTCACGCGGGTGTGTTTTCAGTTTAGCGCGCCGCGACCCACGCAGCTCGCCTTTTGGCAGTCGTGTTCACACACACACACACACACACACACACACACACACACACACACACACACACACACACACACACACACACACACACACACACACACACACACACACACACACACACACACACACACACCACCACACACACACACACACCACACACACACACACACCACACACACACACACACACACACACACGCGCACACATAACTCTCTAATTTCCCCCCTGCCCCCTTACATCCAAACTACACCCACCCGCCTCTTCTCCCCCACCAGCTCCACCGCCCCCAGCTGCTACACCCCTGGCTGGGTACACACTCCTGACACACACAAACCCCTCCCCCCCCCATCTCCGGGGTGTTTGAGCAAGGCTGAGCGGGCCGTGAGCAAACAACGCTCCGATTCATCAGCCTCAAGTCAGGCTTCATTTCCCCGCCGCACGCTGAGCCTTCGCACACGTCACACACACACTGAGTGATACCTACTTTTTTTTATCTTTTACCCATAAGCCCCTTGTGTCTTCAATTACCCACTCTCCACACTTCCCTCTGTCCATTCATGACTCTGTCATCATCATCATCTTCTTTGTTCTGTCATTTTTTTTTTCTCGTTTGCGCTCCTTCGACTTTCTGCGCCCTGACTGGTATTGCTGCCTGTTACGTGAGGAATGCTGATTTATCATACGCTCCTTGGCGCATCAATCCTCCACCAGGTCCATAATGGGGTTGCTCTCTCGCAGGAGCTCGGCTATACTTGCCTCTCCCTCTCTGCCTCGTGTTTCCTGATCTCTCTCGTTCAAGAGCTAATCCTTCCAGCTCACCTCTTCAACCCAACAGTGCATTGTGTCATGATCGATCCTCTGCCTTTCACTAGCACATTCTCTCCCTCTCCTTCCTCTCTCTCTCTCTCTCTCTCTCTCTCTCTCTCTCTCTCTCTCTCTCTCTCTCTCTCTCTTCTCTCTCTCTCTCTCTCTCTCTCTCTCTCTCTCTCTCTCTCTCTCTCTCTCCTTCACCCTTTTCTGTGTCTCTCACTCTCTCTGTTTCGGTCATTATATCATTTATCTGTCTGTCTCTCAGTTTTACCCTATAGGCCTCTTTCCATCTCTCTCTTTCACGGTTTCTCCCTCTCTCTTTCAGCCCATATTCCTCTGACTAACTCACTGTCACTGTCTCACTGTATGCATCCTGCCTCTGTCATTTTAGCTCTCGCTCACTTTATAGCTCCCTCTCTTAGTCCATATCTCCGTCTAGCTTTCACACTGTCCCAATCTTTTGTCTCTCTCTATAACTCTCATATCTGTCTCTTGCTCCCGCCCTCTATCCATTTATCACTCTCTCTCTCTCTCTCTCTCTCTCTCTCTCTCTCTCTCTCTCTCTCTCTCTCTCTCTCCCTCTCTCCTCTCTATCTCTCTCTCTCTCTCTCTCTCTCTCTCTCTCTCTCTCTCTCTCTCTCTCTCTCTCTCTCTCTCTCTCTCCCCCCATCTCTCTGTATATGTGGGTGAGATTCCTCATTCTGCCAAACCCTAAATCCATCCTCTCCATCCATCTCCAATGCCTGCTAGCTCTCACAGGTTTTTTTTATTCATTTCACTCCATCTCCTCATCCTTTTCTCTATCTCCACTCAGGCTCCCGTCGGCTCTCTTTCTCTCTCCCTCCAGGCCAGTCTCCCCCTCTCCCTCCCCCCCCCCCCCCCAAAGGCCCACTCTAAATCCCGAGCACCCATCTCTCTCTTCAGCCCCCCCACTCTCTTCTCCCTCTGTAGCCCCACTCTCTCCCTGTAGCCCTCTCCCTCCATCCCTCTCCCCCTCACTCTTCCCCACCCTCTCCCCCTCTCCCTCCCTCTCCCCTCTCGCTCCACACAGACACTGTGTTTGCTTGGGGTTTAGATTGGGCTTTGTGCCGTAGAGGAAGGAAGGAACTAATCACACTCTTATTTGTCATTCGCCTTCTGTGTGTGTGTGTGTGTGACTCACACACACAGACCAGACGCAACCTGACACGTTGTTGGACTCCGGGAGTCGGTGTGGACATGCCCTCACCACTGCCCTGCATGCGTGTGTCTATTGAGTGTGCATGTATTGAGCGTCTGTGTTTGGAGCATGTGTGTGTGGTTGCGTGTGTGTGTGTGTGTGTGTGCGGCTGTGTGTATGGGTGTGCGTGTGTCCCGCTGTGCACACTTAAAAGCCCGTTGTTAAATCCACAATTTGTCACCTCTCGTTGCTGCGGGTTGGGCTGCCCTCTCTGGTGCCCAGACCCAGGGGCCCTGGGCCAGTAACCAGGGACCCAGGTGCTGGTCTCTCAGCGGGGGGCCCAGAGGGGGGTACCCAGGGGCCCGGGATGGTTCCCAGGGGCCAAGGGGCTGGTTCTGGTTTGCAGGGCAGATGTCTGGGAATGGGCTCTGTGTGTGTTGTTTCTCATCAGCTCAGACGCTCATTTGACTAATTCTGTTTCCTGTGCTGTCGGCAGCCTATTGGAGCCACTGCTGCGACGCCAGCCAGCTGGGCGTGCACGGAGGCTGGGCGTGCACGGAGGCTGGGCGTGCACGGAGGCTGGGCGTGCACGGTGGCTTGGTGTAGATGGCCTATGCCAAGTGAGTTGAATCTGCTTGTGAGTACAGATGTGTGAGGGTGTGTGTGTGTGTCTGTTTTTTATGGCTGTACAATGATTGTGGATGTGAAAATGTACAGAAGTGAGATGCATGTGTGTGTGTGCCTTTTTTTTATTCTATTGGGAATGCAGATGTGCAGGTGCATGGAAGGCCCAGTGGTTTTCCGGGCAATTATAGGTTCAAACGTGCCGGAACATCATGGGGATTCTCACACACACACACACACACACACACACACACACACACACACACACACACACACACACACACACACACACACACACACACACACACACACACACACACACACACACACTAACACACACACACTCACACACACAAATAACCTCTCACCGACTCCCCCGCCTCCTCATCCAATCAGGTGCGTGATTAGTCTCTGTGCACATCTTCCTCCCTACTCTCCTGCTCCATAATTCATGCACGTCGCAGATGGGATTTGGTCCCCAATCAAATTCCACTCCAGCCCCTACTCAGATTTCGACAAGCTGGGTCTTTACAAGAACACACACACACACACACACACACACACACACACACACACACACACACACACACACACACACACACACACACACACACACACACACACACACATAGACTAACACACACACACACACACACACACACACACACACACACACACACACACACACACACACACACACACACACACACACACACTCACACTAACACACACACAAATACACACACACACACACACACACTCATGTACAGACACACACACACACACACTAACACACAGAAACACACACACATACACACACACAGCACACACACACACACACACACACACACACACACACACACACACACACACACACACACACACACACACACACACACACACACACACACACAGTCTAACACACAGAAACACACAGATACACACAAACACACACCAGTAGCCAGGTGCCACTTGAACCTTGAGTGCCGGGCCTGCTCAAGGTCAGGTGACTGTTTACTCTTTAGTGCCTCGATCACATGCTTTTATCCAACGTGACTTCCAGAGAGTTCTGATTATTTCACGTCAAAGCAGGTCAGCACCGAAGGGCAACATGACACAGGTGAGGCCACGGAGGGAAGGGCATCAACCTCAGTAGCTTTAGGTTTTGGAGCCAAACACCCTAGCCACTAGTCTAAAACTCTCCTGCAAACAAGTGTATCCCATGTGTTCCGAAGCAATCTCCAGACTCCTGTCTTTGATTCATAACAGTGTACATGTAGGGAGAGGGGAAAGGAACAGATCCACCGTGGCAGCCTTAATAATAAATAACTCCTTTTGTTGTTGGTTGTTTGTTAACCGCTCGGAGCGGGAGAACATGACGAGCCATTCGACAGACAGCCCTGGGGTCCCATAGGTGTTGTCTGAACTTGTGTTGACACAGTAAATCGTCTGCTTGGGGAAAAAAGCTTGGAAAAAACGATTCTCTGAGAGCCATTTTGTTTCTTCCGGCTTGTTCTTCCAGTCAGGCTCCCTGGTGGTCGTGTGACCCTGAGACATCCACAACAAGGTCAGTGTCTGGCATCTGATGGATAAGCTGAATGGTTCAAATGATGGGCTATGGAGGGGACGTGCATCGTAACAAAAACTAGTTTGATAGGCGAGATGTATCACATTTCTTAGATGAACTTGATTTACTTGATGAACGAGATGTTGTGATGAACTTGGCCTTTTGTTTGTGAGAGTGGATCAGATGCAGTGGTGCCAAAGCGACTGGGAAAAGAAACCTGCTCTGATGAAAAACATGATGCTTTTACTTTGACGGTGGCTGACACCAAAGTATAAAGATAAAAGGCCTCAAACACATTTTTTCCCCCGACCTTACACCATCTCCACGGTCATGGTCACTCGGTTCCAGTCTTATATAATGACATGTTAGGCATAATCAGTCTGTTTATAAATTTATCAAAATGTTTAAAGACCATTTCAACATAGATAAACAAAAAGCCTGACTTTTAGTGTAGAAACATTAGCACGCCATACAAGAAAATTCCTGATATAATTTTCTATTGGGAAGGAAAAGTAGCGCACCATGCATGGCTCGTCTGCAGTACAACTAAGAGCAGGAGAGTCTTCGATTGCTCTGAACATTGTGTGTTTTCTGCAAGCTCGGGTTTCTCCTTTTCCTTTTTTCTCTGTCAATGATTGGGTTTGTGGTTTTGGTCGTTTTTTGGGAGCGTGCCCGAGGCCCAGAATCTGTGCCCTGCCTCTCATAAACACTGACCGCTTTAGGCCTGGATGGGATGAAGCATTGCTTCGGCGGCGTCCAGCATTGTGTCCAGCGTTGTTTCTAATGGGAGCAGTAACCCACCAGACGTAGGCCTACTGGAGGATGCAACAGGCGACAGCGACACACGCACATAAACACCAGGACCCAGCTGTTATTATGCACAACACGCACGCACACATACACACACACATCAACATCACACAGCGATTATCATTCACACACACACATAAAAACGTAAGCGCAACTATAATCATAAACTCGTACAAACACAGACACAGGCACAACAACACACAGACACACAGATACAGTCGTGCATGAACACACACAGGCACATAGACACACATTCACACACACAACATTTGCCCAAATACGCATACACACAATTTGCAAACTGACATAAACACACTCAGAAACATACACAAACCAACCTACAGATGCACATATACAAACACACGTGCACATAATACAAATACCCACACTCAAGCACACACACACATGAACACACACAAACAAAAACGCACAAGCAAATGTATTTGATTTATTATAGTCAGAGTAAACGGAAACACAGAAGTACTTACAGGGAAGTAAAATCTTCTTTATACAAACACACATAATCAAACACACACACACACACACACACACACACACACACACACACACACACACACACACACACACACACACACACACACACACACACACACACACGTTCCCACAGTACAAATAACCCATAACTTTCTTAAATCCTACTATTTCACGTACCACTTTACGATAAGAGTATTACTTTTGCAGTGTTACCTAAACATGAAGCAGCAATTAATTGACAATCAGTAACTAAGCAATTACGGATGGATGCTGTTTTAAAAACCCTTGCTTTTAGTTTTTCCATCATTGGCTGCATTTCTGACTTTCCTGCTTGTCCAATTCTTTAGAAAAGTTTAATAATCCAAATAAATTAAATTGTCATTTCAACCATTTGGAAAAAGGTTGTCACACATACATACTTGAAACACACGCGTACACACACACACAAACACACGCACATATACGCACGCACACACACACGCACACACGCACACACACACACACGCACACACACACACACACACACACACGCACACACAGCACACACACGCACACACACACACACACACACACACACAAACGCGCACACAGCACTGCTACATCAATGACTTTTTTGAGTCCATGGAAAGAGCAGCATCATTACGCTGGTCCTCTTATGAATGAGGACAGGCTTGGCTCTTAGAGAGCACAGCGTGGCCACAGGGACCTGTAGCGGGCCTGGCGACAGGACCAAAAACACACGACGAACTTCAACTTTAATAGCTGAAGAAATCTCTGCTGTGGCTACCGCAAGGCAGGGATTAGATTTGACAATCACTGTACAGACGTTACCACCTGCACATTAAGGCGCCAATTATGTCGCCTAATGAGCACTGAATAAAAAACAAAATAGCCTCTGTGTTCTAAACAAACGGCAAGGTCGGCCAAATTTGCTCAAGATGGTACGGCGAGGGCTAGCGGGAAAACGCGCAGCGTCTTGTGGAAACTCTTTGAAAACAAGTTTAGGTCCCGCCTTACCAAGCCAAGAAAATTAAGCACCTCTCAGGTCTTTTTCCGAAGGCGTGTGGTGCACATATTTGCACAAGCATTCAATCGTTAAAGGGGGGAAAAGGCTGGTATGTCGTTGGGGAAACAAACACCGGTCGGTGGGATACGGAACATTCTAGCTAGCGCGACATTCAACAAAACCCCCCGCCCCAATGATCCCCCACCGTCCAACCAACCGGCCAGGCCTGCCCTTGACCCTAGGAGGATTCCCTCCTGCTGATTTACGACTGTAAGGTGACACAGAGTTCGACAGACAAAAGAACAAACTCTCGGATACAGATTTATCTGTTTATTATTGCAGAGTCTACAATCTCAAACTGTGCGAGAGGGGGCGAGAAAACGACAAAAGAAAACCTATTTTCTCGGGGTGGGGAAATTGTCCACACAGCTAGTCAATGTTTTCTCTTCTTCCTGTCTTCATTAGTGCCTGTGTCTCTCTCTGTGTTCAGTGCCAACTATAACACCATTAAAATAAAAGATTGTTCTGCGCAGTTGTCTGTGATGTGAGGGGAAATGGCATGATGGTCTTGCTTGCTGAGGAAATCAGTCAAACAGTGCTAATCTTGTACCGAGGCAGGTTGATTTAACCCAAAGGAAGTGAGCTGACGATCTTTACACACGTCAAACATGTTAAATAAGGAAGGAACGCTGGCTAATCTAAGAACGGGAGACAGGAGGCAGGATTGAAAAAATATGAAATGTCACCTCTCTCATCTGTGTTTGCTTTTTTTCCCTGACGTTTGACGGGCGGATCCGAACGTGAGATCACACTTGTGAGGGATAAAAACACAGAGGCTTGTCGCGTGCCAAGTCTTGCTTTGAATAATGGAGAAAAATTAGCAATCACTCCAGACGGTACTGACTCGTCTGTCGGGCTTCGTCTGTGGTCTCGTCTGTGGGGCGCCTGCCACTTCTCTGAGAGGATGTCTCCAACCATGAATAAATGCTGGGACGCATTGTGCACGACCATCTATGCCTGTGCGTGTGTGTGGCTTTTAGTTCTCCAGAAGAATGAAGAGTTTCCAATGAAGAGGCATGAGGAAAGGGCCATGTGTTGACTGGAATCCACTTCAAGTCCTGCTGCTGCTTCAGTTTTTTGCATCTGATTATAAAACAAAAGTTTTTTTAATATATTTATAACTACCCACTGAGACAATATAAATAATTCTCTATCGAATGTTATCCCTCAGATTTGAATCCTTTGTATATTATTATTATTATTATTATTATCATTATTATTATTATTATTATTATTATTATTATTATTATTATTATTATTATTATTATTATTATTATCATCATATATTCGTATTATCTTTATATATATAACATGAGAGATACTTTCAATAAAAATGGAATCAAATTGTTATGTTCTTTCTTAGAGTTAAAGAGACTCCCTTTGACCTTTTCAAATAACGCATAACTCTTAAGAACATTATATCTTCAACACCCCTGTGACTTTTTATTGCATGACTTATTACTTTGACAGCACAGTCAGTCAAAGCCGTGGCACTTATGAATCAAATGCATTACTTCCACACCTCTTTACATTAGTTGCGATACTACTTTAGCGAGTTGTGCTCCACCTGGGTGTAATTAAGCCTTGGGCTGTGAACATTGTAGACTTAAACTCAAAATGAAAATATTGATGTAAACTGGTCAACAAGTCTGCAACAGTTCTTTACCAAACAATGGTGAAAAATAACAACCTTGCAACACATTATAAAAAAGTTTGGAACATTTAGCTTTCATTAAATATTGACATTTATGAGATATCAATACATTTTAGAAGATCTCTCATACCTCTCTTGCCTCTAACCAAGGACATCGTTCTATCTCAAGCACCATTTAAATAGTAACATTCCCCTTCAGGGCTAAGATCCAAACATGGTTGAAGAAAACCTTGAGAAGCATTCAAAACACTAATATTTAGCCCTAAATATTTATCATTTATAACGCTGAACAAACAGGAAATGCCAAATGCAATGCATCAACTGATAGACACAACGGAAACAAGCTCTGCAGCTTTCGCACGTGCGCCAACAATTTTAATAAAATACTGCAGTGAAACGGCTTCCTGTCAGGGACAATAACATCACAATGACAATGTTATTTACGTCTGTCGCCATTTTCCCCTTCTCTTTCGCCAACAATTCAATAAAGAACCCAGAGAAAGAGAGAGCGACCGAGAGGGGGAAACGGAGATGTCTCTGACGGCTGGCCACGCTAATTCAGTGTGACAGTTGAACGATGACAACAGGAATTAGGATTTGCTCGCGCATATGCTAATGCACTAGCTAATTGCTAGAAGCGGGGGAGCTTGTCAGCCAGCGGTTGGTTGGCTGAATGCTGGAAGCAGAAGAAGAAGAAGACAAGGAATAAGTAGGGGAACAAGAGTGCCTGTTGTGGTTTCAGTGGTCTGAAAAGGCTCCAGAACGCCCTCGCCATGCATGGCGAGCGTGCTGGAGTGACACCCCTGTCATTTGGCTCACGTTGTCAGTGGGGCTGGCGTTGTCTCTGAGACGCTAGCGTGTCAGTGCTACTAAGCAGCCATTCAAAGTGTCTCACTTGTAAATGTCAGCATCTGGCCGGCTAGTTGACATGAAATGTATTGAATTTAAGGGTAGTAGAGTAATTATGGCTATACTGTAGGCCTACAGACCATATATCCAATAATGGTGACTATTGAGGTTCAGAAACTTATGCCAATGTGTGTATAGTTGATTAATGATAAAAATATCTGTAAAGCAGTGAATAAAGTATGATAAAATGGAACAAAATAGATAATGAAATACCTGAAACCACTACATTTCACCTGAGTTATAGCCTAATTGCCAGCACACAGAATAGCGTGGGTCACGAGCTAGGCAGCTAGCTACATCTCCTGATGCAGCTTTAAAGTATTTTCCCAGCCGTCTCGAAGAAGTGTCTACTCAGGTAATTAGGTAATTTTTCTGTTAAAAAATACGAGGTATTTTAGTTAAGGAGGACAAAATTACCATCAGGCCAGGGGACAAATGTGCTTGGCAGCGTATTGCTTCCTGAGTTCACATTTCCGATTGAATCCAAACTGGTTGTAATTAAGAATGCTAGCCCGGGGAGGGAGTGGGTGTACATGGGGAGCAATACAAAGGGACAAAGATACAGTCACCACAAACACTGTCCCCATGAAGACACTCACAAACACACCTACGTTTGTTTTATCTCACATGTACACACACACATACACACATGCCCACACAAATTTTTTCTTTTTTTTTCTTCAAATTAATCACACACATCCAGGAATAGAGAAATAATTACTTACTTATGTGTAAATACTCAAATAACACATGAACACACACACACACACACACACACACACACACACACACACACACACACACACACACACACACACACACACACACACACACACACACACACACACACACACACACACACACACACACACAGTAAACAAATATATTCTATATATACACACAGAGCCGTAGGCAGACACATAAAACATAGATACAACACATTAACAAAAAGCAAAAACAAACACACACTTCATCCACAGTCCTCCCATCACAAACACAGACACAACACACACCCACGCACACACACACACACACACACACACACACACACACACACACACACACACACACACACACACACACACACACACACACACACACACACACACACATGCACATGTCTCAACCCAAGGTCTGGCCTGGCTGAAGCCCAGCCCGCCTGCAGAGGTCGTCCGGGGGCCCTTGTTTCCTTGGCATGCGAGCCGGCGGTCTTGTCACACAAGAGGGCGGGGCCAGGGGTCAGAGGTCAATCCGGAGCAGTGTTCCTGGCAGCCGCGGCGTTGCTCACTGTCAGGGGGGCGGTCGAGAAACAACATCCTATAGGTCCGTCCCTGGCAGCCGCGGCGTTGCTCACTGTCAGGGGGGCGGTCGAGAAACAACATCCTATAGGTCCGTACCTGCTTGACACCCCCCCCCCCCCCCCCCAGAGGGTGGGTGTCATGTCTTCGGGTC
Organism: Melanogrammus aeglefinus; assembly: GCA_900291075.1. Lineage (NCBI taxonomy): Eukaryota > Metazoa > Chordata > Actinopteri > Gadiformes > Gadidae > Melanogrammus > Melanogrammus aeglefinus. Next base: position 85,443 of record OLKM01001025.1, on the reverse strand, counting down.
AGGACGATCGAGCTCCATCAGACATCAATGAGCACTCAGTGCTCACAGCGTCCCCGGAGCCGCCGTCGCCCTGACAACCACCTCTCTCTCCTCTCTCCCTCTCCCTCTCCCTCTCCCTCTCCCTCTCCCTCTCCCTCTCCCTCTCCCTCTCCCTCTCTCTCTCTCTCTCGCTCTCCCTCCGTCTCTCCCTCCCTCCCTTTGGTCCCTGGTCGGCTGGAGTCAGTCGGTAAGTATTTCCTGAACGTGCGTTGTTCGTTGCTCGACGCAATGTGTCCGACGGCTTGTTACATACAACCTGCCAGATGACATTATGCTGCACAGCTCTCTACGCTGGGGGAAATGCGGGGGTGGATTCCGTATGGTGTGACTGCCCCGCACTCAGGGCGATAAGGAGAACGGGGCCAGATATGTCAGTTACCTTTTTGTTTTTCGTTTTTTTGGGGCGAATATTTCTTTTTTTCACCCTCATCTTGAATTGACCGTCTTTTTTTTCTCCTCTCTATGGATATAGTTATCTTTCTGTCCTATCCCATACGTCCACGGACCCTGGAGTCTGTCTTTCAACAGGGTTGAGACTGACAGCACACCCACACACAGTGATTTTCTTATAACACACACACACACAAATTCCGAGATTGAAATCCCGTGTCGTTATCAGTCTTGTTCTGACTATTTATTTTTGATTCATTTTCAAGCCACTTTGGTGCCAGAGAAGAGGTGATTGTGTGTATTTGGGCAGAGTGCTTGACGTTACGTTATCCTATCTGTTTATCTGCACTCATGTCTCTGTAAACCTTCATGTGGTCCATCATGCGGTATCATGACCGGCTACGGTAAAATAATAAACACCAAGCCAGGACAGGACTTGGATATATAGAGATCTTTAATAAAAAGCTATGGAATTTTCCATGTGAATAAATAGCTGTTAACGGACCACTTTTTTTGCTAGAAAGCCTGTGTTCTTTTTACATTATACATTTGTAAATATTTTATTTCCCATCCATAATTTATTTATATATACTCAATGAACTCCTTAAATCAATACGGTCTTCAAGCGCCTCCATCGCCATAAGTAGACGCCAACAATGTTGCTGTAGTCCTAAATAATTTTTGCTGGGTTTTTCCAAGTGTTTGGGAGCATGTTGCATTGCCTGCGTTGCTCCTCTCTCAAGAAGAACGATGCAGCGCTCGAGACGGGAGTGGCTCCACGGGACGAGCCCATCATCTAAACGGGAAATGCTTTTTAGTTTAGTATGTGCATATTTTAAAATGTTAATCCATCCAACAGAGCAAACATTCTCTCTCTCTCTCTCTCTCTCTCTCTCTCTCTCTCTCTCTCTCTCTCTCTCTCTCTCTCTCTCTCTCTCTCTCTCTCTCTCTCTCTCTCTCTCTCTCTCTCTCTCTCTGCTTCCCTGGGACCAAACCCTATAAACAACAAAAAGATAAATAAATCATCGAAGTTCATTAATATCCCAGATAGACCTTGTCGGGTTTTACATAACTTTGTACAAACAATTACAAATTACGCAAGCGCTAGCGCATCCCCTTGTTGAATTCACAGGACGTTAATACTAAACCAACCAGTAGAGAGAGGGAGAGAGACGTAGAGAGGGGAGAGAGAGAGAGAGAGAGAGAGAGAGAGAGAGAGAGAGAGAGAGAGAGAGAGAGAAGAGAGAGAGAGAGGAGAGAGAGGAGAGAGAGAGAGAGAGAGAGAGAGAGAGAGAGAGAGAGAGAGAGAGAGAGAGAGAGAGAGAGAGAGAGAGAGAAAACAGTTAAAACAAAACAAAGGGACTTGGCAGACACCCACCGAAAAACAAAAAGCTTGACAAAATTATATTTTATCTGGCTCCCGGAAGGCTCACCCAGGGAGGAAGGCAAGTTGCTCAAACAAAGATGTATTCCCCCTCTTTTTTCGCCTTTTAGGCACTTGTAGACCTATAAAACAGGCCATCTGTAGCCTCTGTCAGGTAACTGTATCTCCTGACATGCACCTGCGACTGGTTTAGGACCCCGGCAAACAGCTGTGGCCTCTAGTTTGATGTGTAAAAACGAACGAGAAGAAAACATCAAGAGATGGCATTGGCCATCTGTCAAACATCCAGGGTGGGGAGACTAAAGGTGAGTGTGGAGGAGAGAGAGAGAGAGAGAGAGAGAGAGAGAGAGAGAATATACGCGAGTGTGGAGAGATAAAATAGGAGAGAGAGAGAGTATAAGTGAGGGGAGATTGAGAGATAGAGAAAGGGAGAGAGAGAATTGTGGTTTGGAAGGACAGGAGTATCAGAGGCCGCATAAATAGGTGATGAAAGAAGAGAGAGAGAGGGAGAGCCGGAGGGAGGAACACAGAGACAGAATATCCTCCATCTTGTCTTCCCTGTCGCTGACTCTCTGTAGAAGAGGAAAACACAGCTTGTTTTGTTTTCCTCACATGAGCAATGGCCGCTGTTGGCTTCGTCTCTGCTAGGAAGGGTTCCAGCTCAAGGTGGAGCCAATGTCAATAGCGAGAAGACACAGAAATATGCGGGAAGATGTCATGTCACCGAATAGGGAAAAATGGGTGACAGGTGAAAAATGGCAAGCTAAGAGAGGGACGCCACACAAAAACAGAAACATGTTGAGGCGTGTCATTGACATGCCGATACTAAGGTCAAAAGTATAACGGTCATTTGAAGACAGAATTGCTGGAACAGACCTGCCACAAAAAAACAACACTGCCACAAAAGTTTGATTGGGATGAAAAAAAGTGTATTTTTTATGTGTAGAGGGACACATAGGAATCTAACACATTGGGCAAAAATAACACAACCCACTAACACTACCACTCAAGAAACCACACCGACCACAGAGGCATGATGCACATAACCGCACACACATAAACACACACAGACACACAGAAACATATAAAAAATGCAGCAAAAATGTATATAAATACATCCACAGAATAATTGTTTGTGTGTGTCAGTATACCCCGTGTGTGTGTAAGCATGCTGACATTGTCTCAAAGAGCTTGTGCGTGTGTGATTGTGAGAACTACTGTGCATTGGCCTGTGTGTGTGTGTGTGTGTGTGTGTGTGTGTGTGTGTGTGTGTGTGTGTGTGTGTGTGTGTGTGTGTGTGTGTGTGTGTGTGTGTGCACAGGCGTGTGTGTGTGTGGAATGTGTGTGTGTTGCTTCAGGACGTGAACAGACAGCATGCAGGGCCGTCTCCGGGTGTTTATCTTCCCTGGAGGGGAGCTCCATATTTTCCTATTTGGCCCTGTGAGGGTTGGGTTGGGGGGCTGTCAGAGAACCTGACGGAGGTCCCCATGGTGCCACATAGCGAAGTGATTAACACACACACACACACACACACACACACACACACACACACACACACACACACACACACACACACACACACACACACACACACACACACACACACACACACACAGAATCAGTGTTTGTTTGACTATGTTATGGTGTGTGTGTGTCTGAGTGTGTGACAGTATCTATACGTGTGGATGTGTATGCAAGACAGAATATGTCTGTTTGAGTGTGTTCATAAATGTGTGTGCGTGTGTGGGTGTCTGAATGCATGCATTTGGGTATGGTGGGAGAGAGACTATGGTGGGAGAGAGAATATGCCTGTTTGATTGTGTGTGAGACTATCTGTATGTGTGCGTGTATATAGTTGTGTGTGTGTGTGTGTTATAGATTATGTGCATCTATATGGATGTATATGAGTGTGTGTGTGTGTGTGTGTGTGTGGGTGTGTGTGTGTGTGTGTGTGTGTGTGTGTGTGTGTGTGTGTGTGGTGTAAATGGGATGATGTAAATGTACGTATTTGCATGGGGGAATATGTGAGAGAGTTTGTGTGTGTGTAACAGACAGGGCTCCGAACCGGTTCAAGGAACGAAAACGAAAACCGAAAACAAATTTTACGAGGAACGCAAAAGGAAACGAAAACTAAATGGTCTTCAACTGTTCCGGAACAGAAACGTTATTCTGAAATCCCCAAAACCAGTTAATAACGGGTTTTTTCGTTCTCTATATAGCCTATAAAATTTCACAAAAGCATAGCATATTTCATGAAAAAAAAGAAAATATATTCCAGGTCGCCGCGTTCACTTCGCCGCCCGCTAAACTCAGTTGTCACAAATTCCCACCACCGTGCTGAGCTCTATCTTCGAATGTAGATGTAGTTAAGCTGTGTTCACGTCTAGCGTTTTTTTAAATCTGCCAGCGCTTGTTTTACATTATATTCCTAATAGAGCAGAGCGTTTCTGGAAAAAGTCACAGACGTTTTTCTAAACGCCTCTCCCAGTGTTTTTTTCTGCCATACCGAGCGTTGAAAGAAGTTCAACTTTCAGGAAGAAAGCGGCCGACGTCAGGCGTCTTTTGGGCAACTGACCAATCACAAGCGGGACATTGACACTTTGTCACGAAGGAAACTCAACTGTCAAAACAAGAAACAATGGCGGACAAATCACTCGGGAAAGTGCCGTTGGAGTGACTAATAGTTGTAATTACAGAACATGTCGAGTTCTACGACATGTCTAATGGGCTCGAGCCTGGATACGTAGTAGGCGAGTAACGTGGGTCTAGAATGGGTTCGTTGCTAGGCGATAGAAAAAACGCTCTCAGCGCTTTTAGGGCGAAAAACGCTGCCAGCAACGGTCGGCTCAACTTTTCCCTATTACAAAAAACGCTAGATGTGAACACGGCCTAAAATTGGAAGTTGTTGGAGAGACTTGGGTATTGGGAAACATATTCGCTTTTGGCGGGGTTAGAAATGATTGAGCGAGCCTCTATATCTGAAGATCTCCATGGAATATGGATACAACTTACAACCAGGTAAGGAGTTTCTAGCCAACTTATCCAGAAATGATTTTCATACTAAATTATATTTATCATAGAATATAGGCTACAGTCAGCAGCAGTCTGCCTGGTATGTGAGATGGATATCGCACATATTTTTGGATGCTGCCTGTGATTTATGATTTTTGCGCATTTAGACTACCGTGTAAATTAAGGGCAAATACCATTAACTAGGTCTATTGTAAGGTATCAATCGACCACAAAAATAGACTAGGCCCAATAACACTGCCGGAACGTTAAGAACGAACGTTATTTTACGTTCCGAACCGGTTCGGGAACGATATTTTGGTGGCAGAACGCAAGAACGAAAACGTTAAATATACCGGTTCTGTTCGGAGTGGAACTATTGAAAAATAATTTCATTTTCAAGCCCTGGTAACAGATTATGTGCATGTATGTTCGTGAATATGACATAGTGTGTGTGTGTGTGTGTGTGTGTGTGTGTGTGTGTGTGTGTGTTTTTGTGTGTTTATGTAATAGATTATGTGCATGTACGTGTGTGTATGTGTCATATATCATGTATGTTGCTGTATATGTCAACGCATGTGTGTAATAGATTATGTGCATGTATGTTCATGCATTTGACATAGTGTGTGTAATAGATTATGTGCATGTACGTGAGTATAAGAGAGAATGTCGATGTGAGTTGGACTCAGCTCGGACCTGGCATTGAGCAGAAACCTGGCTACCTGTGGTGCAGGCCTCAGACTGGTAGTGTGTTTCACACTCAAACACACACACACACACACACACACACACACACACACACACACACACACACACACACACACACACACACACACACACACACACACACACACACACACACACACACACACACACAGAATTTCACATAATTAATAATATGTTCACAAATTTCACTAGTATTGACACAGGCAGAGTGTGTTACAGGTACAAGCATATCCAATCACACACACAGACACGCACACCCACACACATAAATACGCACACACACATTCACACATAATGACACAGGCAGTAAGTGAATAGTACACTCACATCCAATCATACAGATTCACACACACACACACACACACACACACACACACACACACACACACACACACACACACACACACACACACACACACACACACACACACACACACACAAACACACCTACACAAACACACCTACACAAACACACACACACACACACACACACACACACACACACACACACACACACACACACACACACACACACACACACACACACACACACACACACACACACACACACACACCCCCAGCGCCCACAATCCCCTGGCGTGCACCTGGCTAGACATCCGCAGCAGCAGCACTCTAGCGCACGCTAACTACTGCCCACCGCAAAATAACAATGTTTATTAAACCACATTCCAGATTTCCGGGGATCTGATCAAAGTCATTTTTGGATGGGGGTAGGGGTAGTCGGGGTCGGGGTTGCTGCGTGTCTTTGGGGGGTGGAGGGGGTTCTCTAAAAGTAGAACGATGGCCTCTGTTAGGCTAATTACTGTGGGTAGCAGAAGAGGCAGCTGGGGAGCGTAAGCGTGGCGGACAGAGACGCCCAACACGGAGGCCCTGTGTTGGGCGTTCTGCAGCCCGCGGAGCCGGCAGCTGAAGCCCTTCAGACGGGGGTCACTGGGGCAGCAGCGGCCGTGTTTCAGCCGTGGTCAGGCCTGGTCACGGACGTGTATGCGCATCAACAGGGGAGTCGAGGCATGCGTGCATACTTTTATGAGAGGAAAATGAAAGACGGGAAACTAACCGAAAAGTGGAACTGTTAATCACAACAAAACGTATCCGGTAATTCTATCCTTCTCATCCTCCTGAATTACCCTCTATCCCGAGGGTTTAGCACTAAACAAGGCCTTATTATGTGGTTCTGGGAGAAAATCAAATCATATTTAGCGTTTGCTGGTAAGAACACAGTATCTCTTGTTTTGACTAGATTAACAGATAGATGAGTTGGCAAAAATTGCGATTTAGTGACTTGGTGTTTGGACAAAAAATAAATCCTTGTTTATTTCCCTCAATCAAGCCATTGTTTTGTCTCGGCAACAGTCTCACTCATCGAGTTGTCAACAATGGAAATGTACTATTTTTTAATGAATCTTTTGTGTTTCTAATACGTTTTTAAGGAGTGCTCAGAGGAATCAATGACTGAAAATGAACCTCACAACACATTTCATTACATTTTAGTTATGATGACTTCTTGTCTGTCAGCCAAGAGAAATGTTCTGATAGTGATTTAAGTAATATAACGATGTCCCTTGATATCTCAAGAATAACAGAGATATTTCTGGGAAATCATTTTGGAAAATTCTGTGCTAATGCCGTAATGTAACATGAAGTCAATCCTATGCATTTATGTTGAGCTTGGCGAGAACACAGATGAATAAATAAAAAGAGGAAAGCAAAAAAGCCACAATTTAGCCTTCTCCAGGATAAGGAAGAGAAACACAGAACTGTTTTCTAAACACATGCATGTAACCATTTACTTATTAACATTGAGAAACCTGTGATAGCACTTGATGCAATTTGTCTCCCAATTTGTGTTTTTTTTCTAAATATACATTACTGTATACAATCTCTACCCCAGACATGTAATTACTCTGCTTAGCATTTTTTAATTCAGTGGATGCAAAGACAAGAGAGAACAAGGGACTTAAATTATTTGCTGATTACCGGTACTAATGGCTGTGGTCTATTGTTTATTTTTTTGGGCTAAAATTAAAGAGAACATTTTTCATTAAAATTAATAGTTGAAATGAACAGAGTGGCTGGATATATCGGACATAAGGTTGGCACGCAGTGTGTTGAAGTACAGATAAAGGGTTTAGCACACAAGTCAAAACCAAGAGATGGTCAATTTAACAGAATAATCCAAAAACTGAGCAAACTACCTTTTACAAAAAAGCAATGCAATCTTGGGAAGCATTGTTCTCAAATTCGACTTTTGGAAAATTTGCCAAATGTTTTAAGTAGGTCCTGTTAAAAGCCATGAAGTCTTCCCAAGCCATAGAGGCTCCACACACTTATGTCTCAGTTGTATTTTTATTTGTAGCTCTCTGTTTAAAAGCCATGAAGTCTTCCCAAGCCATAGAGGCTCCACACACTTATGTCTCAGTTGTATTTTTATTTGTTACTCTTTAGTCATTCAGCAGATGCTTTTATCCAGAGTGAGTCCCGGCAATTTCCGATACAGGTTATTGTGGGGAGGGTGATGAAATATATTAAAAGAGGCCGATTGACTGATGAGGCAGAGAGAGAGAGAGAGAGAGAGAGAGAGAGAGAGAGAGAGAGAGAGAGAGAGAGAGAGAGAGAGAGAGAGGAGAAGGGGGAGAGGAGGGGAAGGGGAGAGGGAGAGGGAGAGAGGGAGAGGGAGGGGAGAGAGAGAGAGGGAGGGGAGGAGGGAGAGAGGGGAGAGGAGGGAGGGAGGGAGGGAGGGGAGGGAGGGAGGAGGGGAGGGAGAGAGAGAGAGAGAGAGAGAGAGAGAGAGAGAGAGAGAGAGAGACAGAGAAGAGAAATGAGAGAGAGAGAGAGAGAGAGAGATGGAGAGAGAGAGAGAGAAGAGAGAGAGAGAGAGAGAGAGAGAGAGAGAGAGACGGTTCAAGACACAGAAAAACACATTTAGGTCCATTTTCAAATAGGCGTTTCGCCCTCTGGCATTCATGGGTTTGGCGCGGGGGTCCGGGAACACCAATAAACCTTTGGGCTCGGCCTGGCGAGACCGACTACTGGGCAACCAACACAGAGGCAGCATGAAGGACATGGCAGTGTCGTACAGTCTGGTGAACATACTATGACCCCTCACCCCCAGGGAACCAGAGGCCGACCGACACTGTCTCTCACTCCGCTCCGCCTCCCCCGCCTCCCCCCTGCCCTCCCCTACCTCCTCTTCCTCTCCTCTCTCTAACTCTCTGCTCTCTCTCTTCTCCTCTCTCTCTCTCTCCTCTCTCTCTCTCTCTCTCTCTCTCTCTCTCTCTCTCTCTCTCTCTCCTCTCTCTCTCTCTCTCTCTCTCTCTCTCTCTCTCTCTCTCTCTCTCTCTCTCTCTCTCTTCTCTCTCTCTCTCTCTCTCTCTCTCCCTCTCGTCCCGTGTGCACACCTGCAGATTTACGTCTAAACGGATCATCGGATCACCCCCACACCCCCCCCAATCCATAGCCAGATGTTGGCTATAAAGCTGTAAGCGTGGGTGGGGGTGGGGGGGGGGGACATCCAAGCGAACATGCTTGGATGTTGACGCTGTTTTCTTGCAAGAACAACATCAGGTTATTAAAAATAATAACAAGCCCTCCCCGACGGGCGACCGGTGGGGTACACCATGTCGGAGGGGTGTTTAAGGAGTTGAATAACAGAGGAGATAAGAGGAGATCTGGAACGAGGGGGAAGAGACCCCCTGTGATGCCCCGGCCTAAATCAACCTCAGAAACGGTTACATCCCCCCCTCCTCCCCGCGCTCTTGGCTTCAGGAGAAAGAAGAAAAGGATGGTGGAAAAAAAATTGGAACAGAAAGAATCAATCATGGCGGCCATCCTCTTGAGTTCAAAGGAAAGAGAAACAGATATTGTGGTTCACCAGAGGTCATAGTTCACGATAGGTGACCTTAACATGTCTTTAATGTACTGGGCTCCTGCAGCTGGGTTTGACATCTCCACCCCCATCCCCACAATAGACCCCGGGTCGGCACAACACATTCTGATAACGAGAGAGAGAGAGAGAGAGAGAGAGAGAGAGAGAGAGAGAGAGAGAGAGAGAGAGAGAGAGAGAGAGAGAGAGAGAGAGAGAGAGAGAGAGAGAGAGAGACAGAGAGAGAGAGAGAGAGCGAGGCAGACAGGACCTGAGTGAGTTTAATGCTGTAGATGTGGAATGAACTGAAAATACTGGGGCGTATAGGCAGTTTAATCAAAAGAAAAAACGTACACAGAAAAACTTGAAGTGGCAGAGATGAACGACACAGCAGCCAATCATGTGGTAGAAGGCCGAGGGAGAGGCTCTGCACGAAAACGGTAGGCTGTGAAGAGATATGTAGAGATAATGGAAGAGAGTAGTCGAAGATCTGAAAAAGGAATGAATGCCTGCTATCTATGCAGTACGGAAATTAAATTACAATACAGCTCAATCAATAATCAGAGGCGACTGTTGGCTTCCTGCCTTCTGTTAGAAAGGTCATGACAGAAGGAAGAGGAGTAGAGCTGCGACCACTGGCTGTGTGGGTGTGCGTGCTCTTAGGCATGTCAGAGTATATCATATCTAGCATTTTGTTGACGCTTTTTTCCAGAGCGTCTTGCAATACCATGAGGGCATACATTCTGAGCGTGGGTGATGAAACCTCTTCACCTCGCAGGGTTAATACCCTGCTCTGAGTCGAGCCAAACAAGGACGTATGCTTGTTTGTCTGTGTGTGTGTGTGTGTGTTGTGTGTGTGTGTGTGTGTGTGTGTGTGTGTGTGTGAGTTCTTAAGTCTATCTGAAAATATGTGTGCATATGTGGGGGCGATGCATCGGAGTGCAGTGTTTATGTGCCTATTTGAATTTGTGCGTGCGTGTCTGTACTTTAGTGTACGAGTGTCTGAACATAAGAGTGTGTATGTGCATTCACTGAGTGAGTGTTTGTATGCGTGAACTTGTGTGTGCGTGTGTGTGTGTGTGTGTGTGTGTGTGTGTGTGTGTGTGTGTGTGTGTGTGTGTGTGTGTGTGTGTGTGTGTGTGTGTGTGTGTGTGTGAATGTGGAGCTCAACTGAATGAATATGTGTCTGATTGTACGAGTGTGTGTATGTGTGTGTGAATTCATGTATTTATGCTGAACGATATGTGTATGTGTGTTTGTGTGCGTGTGTGTACACGAGTATGTGCCCATGCACGTGGACGAATGCGTGTAAGTGTAAATATGTGTGTGTGTGTGCACGTGCTGGCGCGGCGCACAGGAAGCCGGTCGGCTCACTGCTGACTCAGCTCCGCTAAAGGTCGCGTTACGAAGCGCACTTTGACCCCCTGCATCCTACAGGCAGACGCCACCGACCCAGGGTCCTGGGAAGGATGCAGGGACACAGAGTCACCCCCCCGCCGCCCCCCCCACTCACACCTCTCTGTTCTGCTCGTTGATCCAGTCTGGAGCCCCTCCAGCCCCTTCCTGTGAGTCTGCCTTAAACAACGTCAGCCATGTCTCAGTAGTGCAGCAAGTCCATTTCCTGTCCCTTGGTTGAGCTGCGTTCAGGAATTTCCTACTGTTTTATTGGGTTTTGAGTCTGTCTTAAAAAATGTTGTTGAATATTTTTTGGTCATTTGATTTTGATCATTAAATATATATTTGAAAAGAATGATCTTTTCAAATGAAATGTGTTATTTATTGTTCTGTATTCAAAACATGAAAATAGATTTCATCAGATATTCCTTATTTCATTTAAATGTCTTAATTTTAATCCAATTAAAAACGTTTGCAGCATGGACCATGTTAATATTGCATAATCCCCATCCATAATGTCCAAAATACATCCTAAATACCTTCACATTACTGATTTACAGTCACTAAATCCACACAACCATCCCAGACTCTCCAATGCTTTTAACACGCAAACCTCTATTTCTCCTGCTGCTCTCTTATTACAACAGGCTTTAAAGCAGACGTAATGCTGTCTCAACGTGTACCGCTACTTCTCGCTCTGCCGCGCGGAGTGAAGAGCAACCGAAAGTCTGAAGAGTGTTCCTGCGTGCATCCTAGCGTTAGCGGTTAGACTGGAGGTGAGCTCTGACCCCACACCAACACGTGTTCCTGGAACGACTGCTAATAATATAAAAACATGTGTGTGTGTGTGTGTGTGTGTGTGTGTGTGTGTGTGCGTGCGTGTGTGTGTGTGTGCGCATGCTAATCTATGTGAGTGCACGTGCGTCTGTGCGCAGGCCTGTACTAGTCGATATACAGATACACAGTTGACATACAGTGTATGTGGATCAATAGCAGTGTGTGTATGTGTGTATCAGTTAATGTATATACACATGGTTTTAGGTGTGTATACACTCAAATGCATTGGCTTGAAGTGTATGTATATCAATGTGTGAGAGGGGGGGGGGGGGTTGTTCGTCAGTGTTAATATGTGTGTGTGTGTGTGAAACACATCCATCAGAGACCTCCCACTGGTCTCTGGGCGGTCAGGGTGGGCTGGAGAGACGGCCGGTCGCCCGGGGTGATTGCCGCCAATATGCTAACAATATGCTAACAATATGCTAACAAGCGTATCAGAGTATTTGATTCAGGGAGTGGGAGAGGAGGTCGAGGGGACACATGCACACATACAGACGCACAGAGGAAGTCAATGGCAATGATATTAATAACTCTTCAGCCTCGACCGCCTGTCTATTTTCCCTCGGCTTATTAGTATTGGCCTTTATTGACACTGTGGCTGGTATTAAGTCTGAATCAATAGGCCTACTGCACTCTCTGTTGCATCGCATTGATTAGGGGGAAGAGAATATGAACCGAAATATTCTGGTCATGTAGAACAGTTTGACAGCGGGGCGGGGGAATGTTTGAAGTTGACAAATAAGGTTGCTCTGAATGTTTTGTAGTTCTAGGTCTCCAGGCAGAGCCTGGAGTGGATTGAATCCTGTATTTACCCTATAGTCACTATGTCGAAAAAAATGTATCATGCACCACAATAAAAGCCCTGTACAGTGTAAAGATATGGAAAGCACACCAAAAAAACATTTCATAAGCGTGTACGATATACATCGTCTACATAGTGCATTCACTACGGTCTCATTTTGTTCCTCTATTTTCAACATCGGATTACAACGTTACTTCGGATGCTTTATAGTTTTATCAGAAAAAGGATCAAAAACAAGAGGCCCACACGTAATACCTCCAGCGACACCTCCCCTACGAGCACTTAGAACGCTGTGCTTCCCTGACTAATGGACAAGGGTAACCCACACCAAGATACCCTTTCTCATTGCTACCCTGACTACAGGACTGCACCGCCCCTCTCTCAGCTCCTCTGAGCCGCTTTGAAATAAATATAAAGGAAGGAGAGAGAGAGAGAGAGAGAGAGAGAGAGAGAGAGAGAGAGAGAGAGAGAGAGAGAGAGAGAGAGAGGAGAGAGAGAGAGAGAGAGGAGAGAGAGAGAGAGAGAGAGAGAGAGAGAGAGAGAGAGAGAGAGAGAGAGAGAGAGAGGCGATGGTGTGGATGCCCACTTCACTTACAACAACCCCTTCAGAGCTGCTAATGCCCCATTTCCACACCGCTACACCACTCGGCATCTCTCTCACTCCTTCTCTAGTGTCCCGGTACAGAATTTAAATGTGTCATCCGCACAACCGTGTGCCAGACACGGACACACATGCGTTTTTTTCTCCCCCCCCCAATCGTGTGCCGATTCATTTATCCGACACAATGGAAAAACTCATCCAGTTTTTGACTTTTGATCCGTTTATCTGGGAATAATCGGAATTCCGAGCAATCGTGACCTGAAATGACAGCGGTGGTGTTAAGTAGACTTACAGTCTGATGGCAGATTTAGCTCAGACCTTTCTTTCTCCTAACCTATATTACAAATGTTTACACTGACGACCGGGAGCGTTCAGTTCATTGGAGACCATTTAAAGAAAGAATTTGGTTCTATTTATATACTGTATGTGTATATATGTCATCTCTCTAATGTTATGACACGTTATAAAGTGGCCAACATGGGATAAAAGATGTTGGATGTGCGTGTGAGGAACTGCTTCAGTCCATTCCTATACATTCTTTCTCCCTTAGTCTCAACGACTCTACGAACGCTTGTAAACGTCCGTTCTATATTCCTCTGAGGTGTTACGAGGGGAAGCACCAGAAAAAGAAAAGGCAAGGAAATAAAACCTGAAAACAAAACATGAACGGTAAATCTTCCTGCTTCCTGCTTATTTACATTCTCGTGTCAAAGGTCCTCACACTCAATCTACCAGTCCCAGTGTTTCAGGAGAGGGGGGGGGGGAGCATGGGAAGTACATCAATATAAAGTAGCTTCATTCCGATCCTGGGTTAAGCATCCATTACCCAGGGGTCCCAGCGGCTGTTTGGTCTGAAATTGTTTACATACTAAACCGTACAACTTGACACACAGACTGCAGTGTCTGCGGTCTCCAGAGAACTGCCTCACTCCCTCCCCACTGACTTTCTTCTGTTCACTCTATTCTCTCCTCGGGGGAACAGGAAACATTTCACTGCCATTAATTACCTGTCCTCGGAGTGTCCGACATCGGATGGCTGGAAGAGTATAAGCTCCTCTTTGTACTGGAGCTGTTTACTGTAAATTCCTGTTTACAGTTTAATGCGGTTACTGTTTAGTCATTAAGCCCTTGCTTTTATCCAAAGGGAGTCGCGGTGAATTTGAGATGCAATTCATTAGGACCAGATGAGACCTCTGCCCGTCAACGCCCGACAGGTTGGTTGCAGACGTCGGGGAACGAATCCGGTACCTTTAGGCTCACTATCCTGCCTACGGTAGACAACATAAGTTTAGACTATTTAGGTTTCTGCTGCCTCGACAAGAAGTGTTTTGGTGTCGAGTTAAACGTGAAAAGTGCATACGCACTTGTGAAAGTCTGCTGCTGTTCGATGAGGTCCAGACACTCAGATAATACCACAATCCATCCGCCCCGTCGCAGATAATACGCGTGGAAAGCACATTGTAGACTCCGCAGAATCGATTCCACCACCGAGGAAGCAGTGCAAATGGCTTGTCTGGTCCGGAATGGGCACAGACAAAAAACTTAATGGTATTTTCCTTTTCTACATAAACTACAATATCAATAAAGTAACTCAATTAGGGCTTGAGGCCAGACAGGGAAGAAAAAAAAACAAGCCACTAGGCTGCGTTGGCTTGGCCGTCGATGAGAGAGAAAGACATTTACGAGACACCTGGCCTTCCAGACTCCATACTCTCATGAGATCACAAGGATCAGAAGTAACAGCCCGATATTTATTTTACCAGTGACGTCCTCCCCTTCTATGTATGAAGTGCTGAGTGCATCTGACTGACCTAGATGAGAGACGGGTTTCTAAGTTCCGTGCGGGTAGGCAAGAACGAATGGAATGTTTCAGTTCATGTCAGTCTGAGGTATTCGCCAGATAGCAAATCTGTCATTGACTGAGGATCAGGATGCGAAGAGTTTATTCCGTTGACCTAGACCCCACAAAATGAATCCAGTCGGAAAATGTTCCTGTAACGATTTAGCCCTTAGCTGACAGTTACTATAAATATTATAAACGTGTGAAGTTTTGGAGGGCTCCATCTATGACCTTTAGATTATAGAACAACAATTATATAACAATTTCTGATTGTATTAGCGTATTAGGTTATTTTTTAAGACGAGGGGATAGGTTGTATCTAAGTGGCAGTTTGACGGCTTTGGCATGATGAATTATATGCTGCTCAGAAATTGGATGGCGATGTGCTTTGATTCTCATTAGTTGCTATACAACACAGCTCTCGTGAGCTTTGCTTGACTGGGAAAATCCCACTTTAATTGATGTGATTATCAGCCTTAAAAATAATTCACTGAAACACGGTCTGTAATAAGGAATAGCTAGAAAATATAATAATAAACATCTAGAATGGCAGTCGGTCTCCTCTCTGATGGTTTACTTGTGTTGGCAGTCACCTCTCATGCCAGACAATAGCTTAAAATGCAGTAGTTTCCCCAGGGGTAGCATTCATTCGCTTAATCAACGTTCAGTTGATTAATAACACAACAACTCTCACGAGTTGGAAGGAAAGGTCTGCAGACGTCACAAAATTGATGGAAATGGTATGTGGAGCTTTTTTTTCTTCTCTCTACTCGCTTTCATCTCATGCCCCTGGCCCACATCTATTACATTTCCGTTTAGGAGTTACATAAACCTGACACAAACTTTGTTAAACCATTAAGCAAGAGTTCAAAAAGCTGTTGTGGGTGTCTGAAAAAAAATTATACAAATCCACCACAATCATTAAGAGAGTCCTACATGTTTTGGTGTGTATATATACAGGCGTGTGTTTACATTGCATTGATTACAATGGCCTGTATTCCACTCAACGCCTGCAGCCATTCAAAAGAAGACATTGAAAACTTGGAATAAGACACTAGGAAAAGAAAAAGTATGACTCTCCCCGAGTCAAGTGAATAGAAAAGTTTGGCTGGCCTAGTTTGGGCGAGAATTGGGAAAAGCAGGCTGAGGATTACCGGAAGACAGTGGATCCCAAATGGACTTTACAGTACATCTCGTCTCTCTGAGCGCAGCGCCCACAACTCCATAATTGTCTCCGCATCTCAGCTCTTAGGGGAAATGGGAGCGGGCCCAACTCCACCCCAATCGCTGTCTTTGTCCAGAGAGTCTTCACGTCGGCAGAGGGAGAAATATAATAATATTCAGAGCAGCCTTTGTCGCCTCTGGGGGTTTTTGGCTGAAAAAGCGCAGCGTGGTTTAGCAGTGGGGACCATGTTTCTACGTGCACTTTCCCGCTCAATCCATGTGTAACACCGCCAGTCTGCTAAGCGTGACACGCTAATACTTAAGCTAATGCTAATATAAATGTTACTGCCGTTAAGACTCGTGTTCATAGTCATGGCTTTAGCTGTATGTGCCTTAATCCCTTTTTTTCAGAAATACACAATATGGCCAGCCTCAATTCAGGCTGAATAAGTTAAATAAGACACTACAACAATGCTAACATTTTGCTGTTTTTATAATATAATAACATACAGAACAATAATAAAAATAATACAAAGATATTATAAAATTGATGTATCATGCCATTATTTTTACAGCGAGCGCCCATTTTTCAATTACTACTGTGTTTAGATTTTAATCAAGATGTGCTCTTAAATTTCCTTAAGCATTTTTCACTTGTCAGGCCAAGCCGCACAGAATTTAATAATAATAATAATTTCAGGTCGAGAATTCCACCAGGGCACAATTCCCGGTATTGTTTCAGTTCAGCTCCAGTCCCAACTCTGGGACCATGTTTCCCTTTAACACTTCATTCAAACCTTTCCCCGTGGGTTCCTACACGGCGCACATGAGAACGTGCAACTGTATATGTGGTCGGTGGGTGGAATGAGGTGTTATATTTAGCATCGCTACGGCCTTGAGAGAGGAGCACTGTTTATGCTGGGACCAGAGAGGGGGTACATGCATTAGCTGACAGGCAATATCAACATTCTCCCCTTGCCGTTAATGAAGGACTCCCAAACGCCTGGCCAAGGCCGTTGGAAGCCAATAGCCTGTGTGTGTGTGTGTGTGTGTGTGTGTGTGTGTGTGTGTGTGTGTGTGTGTGTGTGTGTGTGTGTGTGTGTGTGTGTGTGTGTGTGTGTGTGTGTGTGAGAAACGATTTAGTACATACGACCAAAAATATATATGATTATATTGTCCTCTGAAAGTGACAGTTTGAGTAGGGACGTTAGACAGGGACTGGGACTCTGGAGTGTCTTAAATAACTGCAAAATTGTTTTATTTTTTCGGGGGAGGATATTTTCCTGCATGTGGACTAGCGGTGACTCGGGCGCGATACATTTTTTTCTCTCGCTGACATATCTCTTCACCTCTCTTCTTTTCTCTTATTTTTTTTGCATGGAAAAATAGCTGAATATTTGGAAGACAACAGATGCAATGTGAATGCATTATTTTCAATTTCTCCCCCGAGCAGTTTAAATCTCTTCAAGCAGATTCTGCTTTTCAATTCATCTAAACTCGTTTTTTTCAGGTTTTTCTTTTTGCCCACGCAGTTGGCCAAGTGGACTTGGGCAGTGAATGCGCACCCGGGTTAAGAAGGCAAAAGTAGTGGTTTGGCATCGTGCCCAAGCGCTCCTTCAGGTAGAATTCACACATTGGGGGGTTTTCGAAGCCATTACTCATCCACACCTTAACCACTGTGCTATCCTGCCCCGGCTGTTTGAGGTCATTCGTTAGGCACGAAGACCATATGCTTTGCCGCAACCCGAATGCATTTTTTTTGCTGAACTGTCTCTCTAAAGCCCCAATTCTTCTCATCACGGCCCGCGATCGGTAACTTCGAAAACAACGGAGGACCCCCGCCACAAGATCAAAAGAAAACAACTCTACCTGTTCTCCACCCGACTCACAGCCTCGGCGCCCCCCCCCCCCCCCCCCCCCCTCTCTACGGCCCCCTTTCCCTGGTTAATTCTGCTGCGAGGGGACGTCTGTAATGCGGTACCCAGGGTCCCCCTCATCCCAGCCTGGTTTCGTTTAGTGCTGCTGTGGAACCCCCCGCTCAGCACTCTGCACAATTACCCAACGGAGTGAGGAAGCAGGGGCTTGATTTAGCAGGCTGTGGGGACTGCCACTTTCTATTATCTTTGGATCAGCGATGATTTATGCCGCATGTGTGTGTGTGTGTGTGTGTGTGTGTGTGTGTGTGTGTGTGTGTGTGTGTGTGTGTGTGCGACGGGCGTGTGTTAAGTGCACATATGCGTTTTCGCCTCCTGCCTTTCTCATTTGATTTTGCACCCCTCCTCTCCTCGCTCACAATCTCCCGTCCTCCCCCCCCCCCACCCGTTCTATTTTATCTCTCATTCTCTCTCTGAATGCGAAGACCACTCCTATGTCCTGCTCAAAGATCCCCAGGTCCGATGGGGGGTGTCCCCTTCCCCGAAAGTGAAAAAAAAGGGTATCGTACCGGGTTTCTGTGCAAACAAGATGGCCCCCACCTTTCACCATATCATCTGGAGATGAAAGGCAAGATGGTGTTTGATAATCCAAGCGCCGCAGCACAGGGGAAATAAACAAAGGAGATGGAGACATGGAAGAGCGAGAGAGAGACAGAGAGAGAGACATAGAGGGTATTTTTTCTTTCTTTCTGTCTTTCTAGGGAGGATTCCCTGGCAAAACAAATCAGGCGGCGGGAGATTGTTCTATATACAGTTACACACAGGAAGCGGCGCTGCAGGTTTTAACTACTGTCACTGCGGCGACCCCACCAGCAGGCGGTACTCCGGTACCTGGGGGGGGGGAAGGACAAAATACACTCACTGCAGTCTATAAAAAAACCCAACAACACCGTATTATTTCTCTAATGAACGCTTCTCAGTATTGTACACTCCAAGAACAACAGCGCATCATTCGTGAGGGTACTGTGGCTGCTGTTATTATTATTATTATTATTATTATTATTTTAATTAGTATTATTTTAACACTACTACAGCAAACATTGAATACAATTAAATCACAGATGGGTGAAAAGGCACTCCGTGAAGCTGATGATGAACGTCAGTTCAACATGTTGAGTCGAGGATGGAGAAGGAGGTGAGGAAGCGTTGACGTCTCCAGACCTCCTGATGGGCCCCCAGGGGCGTGTTCCCGTCCGAGCAGCTCCGTCCAGCAGGGGCCACACTGCCGGGGTCATGGGCTGAGTGATGGTCTCGTTCCACTGAGTGGTTCTGTGGACAGACTTGACATCGGGGATGCAAATCCTGTTGGGCCACTGGCAGATGATTCAAATGAATAAAGAAACCAAAAAGGAGGGTGAATAAATAAAAGAAACAGAAAAAAAGAAGAAAAAAAAAAAATAGGAAACAATGTATGCATTTATGTGAAAATGTGTGTGTGTGTGCAAGTCCTGAAATGTTAATGCCCAGGGAAAACTAAGGATTATGTCTGCTGAATAGTTCCATCCTGTTTTGAGCAAGACACAACCATGTTCTTCACTTTGGGCTTATGAGAATAATGGATGGAAAATAAACAAATCCATATTGGTGTGTTTTGTTTTTTTGTCCTAACACAAAATAACTTGTGAAGGGTCTTGGCGTGAGCCATCTTGAACTTCAGTTGGTGCCGGACGGAGACCAGGAGTCCTGTTTCGGTTGATGGATGCTCGTACAGAACAGAACAGCGGGCGGTCGCCATTCCTAGAAGAAGAAAGACAGGTTGGCATGAAAGCCGACGACTTGTCACATCTCCTTTGCTTACTGTTTTCTCATAGTCTTCTTTTTTCTTACTTTCCTGGGCCCCCCAATCGTGTACCACTCTTATCTCTCCTTCTGTGTCTGGGTCTGATAGCCGTTCTATCCCTCGCCACCTTTCTGTTTGATTCTCTCAAAGGAACGCAAAGAGCCCGTCTTCTAGCGGTCCGCAAACGAGCGGACTAAACGTAGCTCCCCTGATCCCACTCAGCCAAATTAATCAGTTTAATATCCACTAGGAAATTAGCCCGGACAACAAAACCGCTAACATAACCCGCTAATCCATCGGTGGTCCCAGGACGAGCGGGCCTCCGGTAAAGTCTTTGGAACGGCAGAGAAGCCGTTGTGGGCTCTGGATGGTTTTGGGTCTCAGCCCAAAGGTACCACCTTTTATTTTACCTCATTATCTCTTCACAGTTTAACATAATCCCTGTCTATTACCGTAATGGCTCCCTCAAAAACGGGCCAACTCAGAGTCTATTAATATATTGTTTTCATGCGTTTCTCTGTTGAACTCTGACCCCTTCCCAGACGTTGCTAGACACACTGAGTAAGGTTTACCTCATCAAACTGCCCCAGCAGCGAGCCACCTCAGTTCAACACCAGTCACCCAAAGCACCACACACTGCCGTCAGAGGCGCACACTGATTGAACTAATCCCCCCCCCCACCCTTCTCCCCCTACTTTTCCTCCGCTATTCTCCTCAAAACACAACCGGCTGTCCAGACCCCCGTCACAATTAGCAGCCAGCGGTGGCACAGCCTGCAGGGAAAATAAGCACCCTGGAGTCAAAACAAACGCGCACGGGCGATTGCAGAGAGGAGGGGAGGCGAAGAAAAAGAAATATTCCACAGGGACTGAGCCAAGCGAAATGTTTTTGGGGCCCATGGTCTTCTCAAGCTGCTGGCGCTACCACGGAGATGGTAGCTGGTGATCTCATCTGCTAAATATTGTTCTTGCCATGTAGGCGGCTTACAATAAAGACTCTTCTCCAGCCCTCGGGGCCCGACTGTCGGGTCCATGTGGGGTGTATTCTTTGCGGTGCGAGTAGGCTATAAAGTCCTGTTTTTTTGTGGGAGCCTGTTGCCTAGAGGGGGGGGCAGAGGAGGTTTAGACAGCAGGGGAAAGGGGGGGGAAAGGGGGGGTTCGGTGGCCAGTAGCCAATTAAAACACAGATGTCTGACTGTCGGCGTAATTCCATTCAGCCAGGATTTACATTTAGAACACAGTCACCCGAGACATGCCACTCCGTGCTCTCACAGGAAATCGAAGCTGACTCAGAACCTAATGAGAAAAGTGAACCTTCCGAACTTTTAGGGGACTTTTCGTCTGACGGCAGCCCCCGCGACATTCGCTCTGTTCCCTGATATTAATGCCATTTTGAGCTAATCACCCCTTCGGACAGAAGAGAAAGAGTACTTTTGTGTTAGGTTGATAGCCAGTTTCACATTGTACAAACCGGTGTGAAAATGTTGTGAGGTGGAAAAGTTTCTCTGCCTTTTAATAGGTGGGCTGAAGTGAAGGAGGCCTCCAGAGGATCATTTATGTCAAATGGTTTGCCTTCTTTAGAGCGAGACATATAATAACGCTCTTTATCTCAGGCTTCCTCCAAGCAAAACCGATCTCGTTGGGGGACATTAAAGGTAAAGGTAACTTCCTAATGACACATTAGCTTGGTGTTTATACCTACATTTGGGAGAATGAACCCCTTTGAGGAGTTCTTATTTTTCGGTGAAACTTTTCACACTGTGTTCCCGTAATTGTTCGGATCAAAACAACTGCGGATAATGAAACAAAATGAAAATGTAGCAAGAGCAATCTTGTATATGAGATGAAACAGGATCTGCTTCACACTGGCCAAACCCTCCCTGTTTTTCCATTGCTTGTTGTTTTATCCATTCCTTAATATCCCTGTCCAACAACTGGGTTAACAGATCTCTCCCAGTTGAGGCAGCGTTCCTATTCTTATTATTTTTTACACTCTGGGTGCTTTTGAAATCAGCCCTGGCTTTGGGATCTCCATTTTATAAAGGAAAGGTCACCGCCGCGGTGATTTATAATATGTTCTTCTGTAAATTCTGCAGGCTAATCCATCAATGCACAAGGAGAGCCGTGTAGCAAACTTTCTACTTCCTCTGGAGCCTTTGAAATGCATATGTGCTCAACCGGCCAGCTGCTGTTTTTATATACAAATAACCACAGCACACCCTTGGCCCAAACATGCACCACATTTATATGTCTGGCCGGCGAAAAAACCATCAGTCATTTATGAGTCATACAAGGCGCTCATCCGCGAGTACAATGGAAAGGCCAAAGGGGGCCGAGCGGTTATCAGGAGGGCGAATTGCTTTGATTCAGACATCTGTTTATCCACATCGGGTCTCGCTGGTTTATCTGTTTAGAAAGCGCCTGCGCTGTAATTCTCAGCATGACTGATGCCAAAGGTGTGTTGCCAGCCATTCTGCTGCACGTTCCGCACACTACTTTCCCCCCACCACCCCCATAAACAGGATACTCTCCTCGGACAATGGGATCCAGAACGCTGCCACTTGTCCGCCCGCACCTCAAGGGAATTATCTGCGTGCGTTGGCACGAGCACTTTCTAATCTTCATGGTCAAGATGTGCAAAAACTGCGTCCTTAAAGGAGAAAAAAAGGGGAAATGAGCACAATGGGCGCCGGAATCCAAGGCCCACAGGCTGGAACAATGGCTGTGACCTAACCCCTCGGTGTAAATCACCTGGGACACTTCGGCGGAGTCAGGGGAACAAAGACAGGAGACCCTCTGCTGACCGACATTTGTGTCTTTGACATTTTTTTTAAACGGCGGCTGTACAGGAAAGCCACTTAGCTGCAATGCCTTGCCAAGTTTCAGCACTTATACGACACGCCGTAATGGGGGAAACATAAAACCTGTAAAACCTTCTGGAACTTTCTTCTTTTTTTTTTTTTACTTGGTTCGGTTCTTTTTGGGGGTTTTCACCCACTGCTTATGAGTTCAGTGAGCCCGCTCCAGACTTGGAAGGAACGC
This sequence comes from Melanogrammus aeglefinus, assembly GCA_900291075.1. Classification (NCBI taxonomy): domain Eukaryota; kingdom Metazoa; phylum Chordata; class Actinopteri; order Gadiformes; family Gadidae; genus Melanogrammus; species Melanogrammus aeglefinus. Next base: position 62,618 of record OLKM01001025.1, on the reverse strand, counting down.
CATCTTGCACCGTTTCTTTTCCCCCTGCGTTGCACATTCATCCGTGTGGGCGGCAGAATGTGGGATTAATGCTTACGGGTGACATGGCTTATTGATCAAGGGGGGCCGGGGCGGCGTCGGCACAGGGAACCAATCTCCGCCGAAACTTAATATGACCCCTTCAGATGGAAGAAGCAAGGCCGCGCTATAGCGTTACATCCCACATCTGAGGTCTCTGAGGCTTGGGGCCTTCTGCTCTCCCCCCGCCGCTACTCGCTCCCTCTCTCATTGGTCTCCCACGTGCCGTGCCAAACAACATGGAACGGTAGAACGAGGCAGAGTGACAGCGGTGAGAGAGGAGGAGGGAGCAAGAGAGGGATGCACTTCGCAGACAGCCCAGCCGCTATAATAAAAGGGGTGCTCCTCCATGTTGTCTTGCTTGTGAAAAGACAATATTATGTTAAGAGAGAGAGGCGGAGGTGGGCGATGAGGGTGGAGACGAACGGATGTCTTGTGCCAATTTTCGTCCTTTACTTCCCTTTCATGCTTTCTTTCTTACTTCCTCCATCCAATAAGATGGCTCTGGTTGGGCTTCAGGGTTCGTTGAATGAAATGGAAAACGAATGTGCAGGTTTTGATGCGAACTTCTCTCTTACCCCCGGATCTCCTCTCACTGTTGCTGTCACTAACCCCCAAATTTCCCCCCCTCTCTCTGTTATCCTCAAATATCCTTGTCTCTCTCTCTCTCTCTCTCTCTCTCTCTCTCTCTCTCTCTCTCTCTCTCTCTCTCTCTCTCTCTCCTCTCTCTCTCTCTCTCTCTCTCTCTCTCTCTCTCTCTCTCTCTCTCTCTCTCTCTCTCTCTCGCTCTCTCTTGCACACACCTAAATCCCCTCTCTACTGTTCTTTCTCTTGCCACTGATTCTCATGTCTCCCACCTTCTCTTCTTTTTCCTCGGTGTCTCTGCTGGCTGTTCTTGGATATGGAAATTCACATTCCTCCTTTAACCAACACCACCAGCCCTCTGGCTTCCCATAAGCAGTAACATAAAAACCTGGTTTCACCTCACTCAATCATACATGGTGAAAGCAGGGGGATCCACAGTAACAAAGGCTTGGCGACAGGCACTCAGAAAGCACACAGCACTTGTGGTATGGACTTCCTAGACCATTCAGTTGTTGACCCATTTCCGGGTGATGACCACGAATTTCTATTACATTTTATTAGAAAGACCTAATTCACTACCCCAGCAGTCAACCTCAGTCCAAATCTATTACTTTTCTTTTACTAGTTTAATAAAACAAAGAAACAATTTGACTCCATTAACTCGGCGATAATGGTGTATGCAAGAGCTTATTGTCGTAAAAGACATATGCAGGCATACAACAATGTGCAACCTCAAACATCTTTACGACACACCTGGCAATGCATTTTAAAGATGTTTACTCGAAGTGTGTGTGTCTTCACCCTCAGACACACACTCACACACCATCAGCAAACCACACATACCACACACAGAGACATTACCCACACATGCACACTCCCATCCAGCTGAGTCAGTGGAACATCGTCAATGCTGCTTGCACTCAGACAGGGACACACATGCACGCTGCTGTGTGCCAAACAGCGCCACAGTGGGATGACATCATCCCCTGGGGTTGAAATGATTGGGTGACCGCCTAGCACTGGCAGCCCTGTATCCCCAGCAGACTACATAGCACACTGTTTTCACCAAACCACATCTGGACGGCTATTAGTTCATCGACACATCTGTATGGCTAAGTTGTTCCATCTACACATCTGTATGGCTAAATTAATCTACACATTGGTATGGCCTGGCTTGTTAATTTTTACATCTGCATTGCTCGCTTGTTAATATTCACATCTGCAATGCTGGCTTGTTTATCTGCATATTTCTATGCCTAGATCCATGCACACATATGTAGGGCTAGGTCCATGCACACATCTGTTTGGCTAGGTTCATGTACACATCTGTATGGCTGGGTTCATGTACACATCTTTATGGCTTGGTTTATGTACACATCTGTATGGCTATGTTCATGTACACATCTGTATGCTATGTATAGCCATACATCTGTATAGTTATGCCCATTTACACATCTGTATGGCTAGCTTGTTTAGCTAATCTGTATGACTAGGAGGTAAAAGCATCTGCTGCAGCTATATGATTAAATAGTAATGCCATTTCAAATGTCCATCTGGGAATAATATAAATACACCCTTCATACCTTAAATAGCTGTATGGTGTGGGCGATCTGATTTGAATTAATCTCAAATGCACATACTGTGTCCAAACTTTAACAACTAGTACGCCGAGTTGTTGTTGGGACACACACACACACACACACACACACACACACACACACACACACACACACACACACACACACACACACACACACACACACACACACACACACACACACACACACACACACACACACACACACACACACACACAGAGGAATGTACACATACGCATAAGCAAAGGGAAATGCACGGATGCACAGCAGGTTTATTGAGGATCCCCAGGACCCTCGAAGTTTGACAATAGCTTTTGTTCTCCCTCAAACGCAGCGCAGGACTAGACCGGGGCGGCTCAGCAATTTTTTGCAGAGTTCGCAATTCCCCCAAGGTCACCGGGGACGACACACAGCAGAATCTCCATTCTGTATTTAATCACACTTCCACATGGCCGCTGTTACACGCGCAAGGTCGTTACTATAACCATCGCTCTACGACTGTGTCAACTCGTCCACACGTCGTGACAAAACGAGAGGTTGGGGCAGTGCAAAAAGTATGCCTATAGCGCTGAAGTGGTGGGCTGCTGGGTTTGAGCACTGATAAACGCAGTGTCCCTGTTCACTGTTCCCTGTCTCATGGGATAAATAGCTTTTAGAAATAGTTCTTTGTGCATTGAGGATACCGTTGGCCTCCTCTTCCTCCGTTGATATGAGGAAGAGGGAGGCGTGAGGGAACGGGTTCTCAGGATCGAAAGAGGTTGGCCTCTTCTCTCTGGCATGGAATCTGTGGTTATGGAAACCTATTCAGTCTAGTAGGGCTGGGCGGGTCCTACTTCAAGATGGATGCCTTTCCTGCGACTCCTGCGTTGAAACATCCAGTAATTGCTTTTGGTGTAGTTTGGCAGCCTTGGACCTCCTGGCTCATGGAAGTTTGTAGACAAGGTAATTCTCCATTAGTCAGCCAACATGACATTATCGAGAGAAATGAGAGAGTGGAATAGTGGGCTAGTGAATTAGTCTTCCAGCTGATATATACTGAGCTCACTCCCTGATGTCCCTACCTGCTCATAAACGGCATGTATCTGAATTCACTTTGGAAAAGGCTCTAGTAAATTGCTAAATGGTTGAGGGAGGGTAAAAGCATGTTTTAAAACGTTGGAACGTGAGGAAATCTGTTGAACGTGAGGACATTTTCATGTTCCGATGACGTCAAGCAAGGTGCTTGGACACGCCACCGATTTGACATTTCCCAATCTCATTGTTAAAAGGAACTATTTGAAAAGAGGGTATTTCGAAAAGTGCAAATACTTTAATGCCTGGCGGTGACGCAACGATCATGGAGATGAAATTCCCACAAATTGCACGCCTGCCTTCTGTTATAGGAACAACTGAAGACAAAACATCACCTTTTGTGTCCCAAACAAGTGAAAACGTTCCGTGTGTGGTCTTTGTCTTTTATCTGTTTTTCAAACCAACTTCCACATGTTAACTTGAGGGGGAAATTAAAGTCCCCCCTCCTTCCTTGACAAACAACTGCCAACCAGCTCAGCAGCACATATTTGAGAGCTCCTGTGTTGACTTTCTGCAGAAGGAGAGAGTGTCATTCTCCTTTTCCATGGGAAATGGATTTGCGGCGGGAGAGTTTGACACAAAATGGCTGCCATGCATCACCCAGGTAGGCTGACAGGCTGGTGGCGGATGGAGTGACTTCCTCTCGTCTAACCTCCTCCTTCACCTTCTAGAGGATTCCATCCCTAAAAAAAAAGAGGGAGACAAAAAACGTCTGCCTTTATGTTTCCAATCATAGCGCAATCATCATGCTGCAGTCCAATGTCATTGGTTAGCGATGGATTTTTATGGCTGCGTTGAAATAGGGCTGTAGCACTTCATAACTTACAGTATCTATACGCTGTTCTTCTGAAACATTTAAACTATGGATTCTCCAACTGTTCTTTCTGCTGTAACACCTGGATTTCCCTAGGATCTGGGATTAATAACGTACTTTCTTATCTTTACAACTTATTATGGTTATTACCTTGTGGCCAAACACAGATATGAAACACATTTATTGCATATTGTTTTCCCAGTGTTTTTTCTAGTAAATGAAATGCTTTGAAATGTTTTTAAAGAATGCAGTTTGGAGTTATGTATATGTTTAACATTAAGACATTCAGCTGACTATCGTTTGTTTATGTCATCCTGTTCTTTGCTCTTGCTTTATATGTCTGATACGCTGTGTGTTGACCCTGCAGGTCCCTGTTGCTGCCTTGTTGTATGTCTGTACAGCTGTGTTTGTGTGCTGTTGTCTTTCTCCCCTTTCTCTTTCACCCCCAAGAAGCTTGTGCTTTTTTGTCAGGCCATCACTGTGAATAAGAACTCCTTCTTAGTGATATGCCTGGTTAAAGGAAGGTAAAATAAAAAAAAATAAAAACTATGTAGAACAAAATGTTTCACAACAAACTGAAAAATAAAGAAATTAAACAATAAACTGTATTTTAGCATTTCATAATAATACAAGGAATACCACAATTAATGCTCCTAATTAAAGTAATACATTTGGAGTTGAAGGTTAGTCTCATGGAACTTAATAGTAATGTTAAGTTTGACTAGGGTTTAGTGGTTCTACTTAAAAGATGAAGAATATTATTGATATGCAGTACAACAGCCTGTGTCCTGAAAGAACCTCGCCTCTGACCCAAGTGTGCACTGGATTCATGGCCAAACAAACCTAGAACATGTCCCACATTTTCAGTTTCAATGGTTTAACAAACGATCGCTCTGAAAGGGGAGGAAAGGGAGAATTTCATTGCCAATGAGTAAAAATGGCAACATTTTGAGCAGTCCCACCAGAATATACTTTCCCTATTTTACCTCAACTGACTTATTTTATTCATCCTACAGTGTAGTCAGCCTTTCCCTTCACTGGTCCAATTTTAAGGATGAAATCATAGATAATTAAATTGTATTTTTTTCTTTTATGTCCCAAAAAAAGTCTACAACTGAAGTGTGTGCGGTTCTTGATAACAACACACCTGGGGGGAGAGAGAGAGAGAGAGAGAGAGAGAGAGAGAGAGAGAGAGAGAGAGAGAGAGAGAGAGAGAGAGAGAGAGAAGAGAGAGAGAGAGAGAGAGAGAGAGAGAGAGAGAGAGAGAGAGAGAGAGAGAGAGACTAAAATATAAAAGAGTGGGTAAAACTTGGATAATCTAAAATAATGGAAAGTGGATGAAGCCACATGTTTCCAAAGGTTGAATTAGAAAGAGTTCATCGTCGTAAGACATTCGAATCTCCTGCACTTTACAATTTGTCATCCTTTCATGCTATTCCTCATGGCACCAATCATCTTGCAGCCAGACATATTAGTGCTGCTTCTCATTTCGCTAGTTAATTATCATCCATCCTTCCTGATCTCCTCGTTTATTCTCTTGGCATCTCCATCAGTAGGAGCTCTGCTCCACCTACCCCTGTAAGAATTGCAATTGTACTCCTCCATCACCACCAGCGCTGGCACTCCTATCACAGAAGGATTTTTGCTAATTCTGCATGCTAGCTCCACAAAACTTGTCTATGGGGCCTAGCCTATAAATATCGACAGAGTGCTAAACATTGAACATGGTTTCATAAAAGTCTCCTTTTCTCGGTCAAACTACTCTGTATTGATTGAGAAAATTAACTGGTGTAACTCAAACCGTAGAAAAGCATTTTAAAACGTTGAAGACATGCCTTTGGACAGTGGTTAACCAGATATTAATAACAGTAGTTAAGATCATAGCTACAAATTATGAGGCCAATCAAAAGGGCCTCTCGAATAAACAGTTATTTTAATCAAAAATGCACCGAAACGTATGCGTCAGCAATCTCCGATGACCTCACATGCATATCATGTGTACGTGCCGACCTCAATGTTGGGAAATGCTGCTTTAGGCTGTATCCAAGACAAAACCCAAGAAATAGACAAGCAAACAAAAACAGCAAAACACTGGATGACTGCCTGGTATTTAAGCGAGTGCTAACTGCCGACCAGAGTTAAGTTCTTCACTGCCTGTCTCATTATGGTTCCAACCACGGAGAGAAGGAACCCATAATCCAACCAACGAAACAAACAGCTGTAAAACATTTGGTGATCGTCCCTGTCAATAGGCCTACACAAAAAAAACCCTTGCATAAAATCCAGCATGAACAAATGAGATGCATAACAAACGGTTCACTTGTGGATCTTTCCACGTGTTGCCTTCAATTCATCAGCTTTATTATGATTAGTGATGATGGTTTGCTTCTTTGGAAATTAAATTACAACTATTGTCCAACTACAGTCATACATGTCTTCAAAAGTTTGGCCTCAGTCGGACTAAAACACCCCCCCACACACACGCACAACATCTATTGAAACGTTTTATGTCTTGTCAAGAAAACTTCAGTCCTGTTCTGGCACTCCCATGCTAGCAACCGTCGCTATTGCCCTCCGCTCCCCCCCCCCCCCCCAATCCTCCTACCTGGTCCCTCAGCGGCTATAAAGCTGTTTGGGGGGGTCTATTGTTGTCACCCCCAGGTGTCGATTAAAATCTGTTCCAGTGGTGCGTGGAGCGAGATGGCTGACACGGTGTCAGGCACGCCGCTATCAGGGCTTCCCTCCGCCACATATGGAGGAAGGGGGCTGAAACAGCTGTATATGTGTTTTATACACTTCCGCTGTCTCATTTTGGTGAAAAAACAATAGTTATGTTTTGTGAGTTATATTGATATAAGTGTGTGTGTGTGCGTGTGTGTGTGTGTGAGAATGAGATATATAGGGAGAGCGAGAGCGTGGGTGTTTATGGGATAACATCTGGAGTATCGATGATGAATGGATTTATGAGTATGAGCATGTGTGTGATAAATATGAGTGCGTGTGCGGCACACACACACACACACACACACACACACACACACACACACACACACACACACACACACACATACATACGCCCATGTGAGTATGAGTAGATGGTGTAAGGGGGCTAACACAGGATTCATGTGTGTGTGTGTGTGTGTGTGTGTGTGTGTGTGTGTGTGTGTGAGTGTGTGAGTGTGTGTGTGTGTGTGTGTGTGTGTGTGTGTGTGTGTGTGTGTGTGTGTGTGTGTGTGTGTGTGTGTGTGTGTGTGCATATATCCCTAGCAAGAGTGTGTTCCATGTGGACGTATATTGATGGAAGTGGTCCTTATACGTCTGAACGGCTGCCTCTCTCAGGCCCCTCTCGGCTCCCAGGGAAGGGTGTGTCTGGGCCTGGCCGCAGGGCCAGCCGAGGCCCCAGCCAATGTTAGTTCAGGCCAGCCTGGAGGCGAAACACACACACACACACACACACACACACACACACACACACACACACACACACACACACACACACACACACACACACACACACACACACACACACACACACACACACACACACACACACACACACAGGCGTCTTTAATCAAAGGAACAGACGCCTATTTTCATCTGCAGAACTTTGCAATTAATGTGGGTGCCAGAGAAAGAACCTCAAGGGGATCCGACCCTCTGTGTTTTTAAACTGTTATTTCTCACACTCGCAGGTGCCAGAAAGACATGCATTTAGAAAGTAATTTCGGGGCGAAATATGACCTTTGTATTTCACAGGCTGTTGTGTCTTTGTTTTGTATGTACGGTAGAGCGCTACCATATGATTTATTATGTTGTCTAAGAAAGCATCAGGCAGTTTGAAAATATAGTAATACGTTGAGAAACATCTGTAAGCATCTTAGTGGTAGCTGACATAACAAATACATTTACCTCAATACATAACTTCCCCTTTCCAATAAACGATAATGCACATGGCAAATTGCTTTAGTGTGTAAATGTTTAGACATTCATCTCAAGAGTGAGCCAACTCAAGCAAACTAAATCATTAAATTGAAGAGTCATTTCTTATAAAATCTGTATGTACTCTACGTAGGCGAAAAATATAATATATATAAAAACCCCAATATTTTCCAACGATTCCACTGTGGAATCACTCCACTGGCTTTGATGCCTTGGCCTTAGAGAAAAGGTTTCACATTTGAAGTTTGAGTTCTGTTGAGAAATCAGGAACCGTTGGATAGGTTGGCAGATCAGGGAGAACTATTTCACTTGAAGTATTGGGAAGTAAACAAACTCAAAAGGCTTATGTTTGACAGTACCTTGTCTATTGATGGAACAGGCGATGCTGATATGTGTGTGAGCACGTGTTTGCAGGTGTGTGTGTTTGTGTGTGCAAATGTAGGTGTGAATGTTTGAGTGTATCTATATCTATCTATCTATCTATCTATCTCTCTCTCTCTCTCTCTCTCTCTCTCTCTCTCTCTCTCTCTCTCTCTCTCTCTCTCTCTCTCTCTCTCTCTCTCTCTCTCTCTCTCTCTCTCTCTCTCTCTCTCTCTCTCTCTCTCTCTCTCTCTCTCTCTCTCTCTCTCTCTCTCTCTCTCTCTCTCTCTCTCTCTCTCTCCCTACCTACCTACCTACCTACCCATTCATCCATCTATTTACCCACCTCATCTCTCTCCACCCCTCCACCCCTCTATTATTGACCTGCCTGTCTGTAGAGATCATTTGGGGCCTCCATCATTAGCTCCACGCACGCCTCTGGATGAGAGCGGGTCTGACTGTCAACAGCCCCGGCTCTCATGCTAAACACTGCTAACCGTGTCTCTGGGCTGGCCCACAGATGCAATCAGTCAGCTCCAATACATCATCCTGTATCTATTATGCATTACGACTGGGAAGGAAAAAAGGGGGACAACTGTTGCTGCGTGTTATTTGGTTGGAATAGAGTAAAGAGAAAAGAAGAGGAGAGATTGTAAGATAACCCCCAACGGCTGTTTGGAGATTCAGGCCCCCGACAACACGTAGCCTTGGACGCTAATTTCTATTAAAATATTTACATGTGTCTGGTCTGGGGCTGTGAAACAATCTGTTGTGGAGACAGCTAAGTGGTGTATGTGTTTTAAAGGCATGAGAGTGGGATAAACACGTCCAGAAGGCCCAGTCTCTTAGCGATCATAGCGTCCGTAATCCCCCCCCCCCCCCCGCACCCACCACCCCCGCACGCACACCGCACACGCACACACACACACACACACACACACCACACACCACACACACACACACACACACACACACACACACACACACACACACAGCACACACACACACACACACACACACACACACACACACACACACACACACACACACGCACAGCTTGCTTATGGAGAAGAGAAAATGTTGAGATTCACGTTAAACAAGTTTTAATATTAGCTTAAAGGAGGTAATATTGTGACGGACTAATGGTTAGATCCAAGCCGAGTGCATCAAAACGACACCCATTGATGAAGTCAAATAAAGGACCGTGGAAACAAAAAGGGGCCCTGATTTAGCTCATCGCTTTGCTGTGTTCTCTACAAAGATGTGTCGGGCTGCCAAGACGCATCAATCAACCTCACCTCAAGCAGCACTAATATTTGTAACCATGCTGGAATAGTTTAGATCTCCACCTGAACAGCAGCCAGCAGATAGTTGAGACAGTGAGGAGGCGAAAGAGAAGAAATCTACTCACGTGTGAGACAAAAAGACCATTACCTTGATTTCTTCCAGGAGAGGCGTGTCTGTGTACGTGTTCGGCGCGTGTGTTTGGTGTTTCGACGTGTGCGGGTTTCTGGGCGCGTGCCTCTTAATATCTTTCCCCTTCATTAGCCCACGGCGGTGTGTATACATGCGCACGCGTGTGGTTGTTGTTTATGAATGCAGACGCGTCTGCGGAACATCTGGCTTCACCTCCGGGCCTGAGCATTAGCGCGGTTCGCGTGGGTCAGGACGTCTGCCAAACGACTCCGGCGCAGATCAGGCGGAAGGGGGTGGGGGGGGTGGGGGGGTTGGTGGCGTATGCTAGCATCGGCTTATCATTACTTATCTTAAGTGTGTGTGTGTGTGTGTGTGTGTGTGTTTCGTGTCTACACAAAAAAAACACTTAAGGATGACCTCCCATTTGGAGGAATTTAGAAGACAGATTTTACCGATTAAAAGGTAGAAAAAAAAGTGCGAGGCTAATATCTGAGCGGTAATGCGCTGCTCTGATGGTGTTTTGGGCATAATGATTGTACCTCATGACATACATTCTATATGGATATTATCATATACTTTATAACTGTAGATGTACCGTTTCACTGCACTAATATTTAATTATTGTTATTCTGATATATATACTGTATATATTTATATGTGTACATTTATTTTTGAATATTCTTCGACCCTTAAATATTGAAATGTGTTGTTTCACTTATTTTGCTTGTTTATAGTTGTTTAGATGTTTTGCTTGTCTGAACTATTCTGCGAGAGAGAGAGTATGTGTGTCTATATCCTTTATGTCAGGGTTTTCCTGTCCTCGTTTTATGACCTTGCGCCAGGTATTTCTAATTGCTCCATAAAAAAAGGTGTGCTTGTGTAAAGTCTGTGAGGGCGCAGGAACCCAATTAGTGTCTAGAGCGGTGAGAAAACACCCTTAGCGTGCTGAATGGAGTGTGTGTGTGTGTGTGTGTGTGTGTGTGTGTGTGTGTGTGTGTGTGTGTGTGATGTGTCGATGTGTGCATGTGTTCATGTGTTGTGTGTCATGTGTGTGTGTTGTTGTGTGCATAGTGTTCAATGCATGCACATGTGTTCATGTTTGTGTGGCTTTTTGTGTGGAGAAATGTGTCAGTGCGCATCAAAGAGTGTGTGTGCATGAGACTGTTTGTGTACATGTGTGTACGTCTGGGTATGTTAAGAGATGTGTACGTACAGATGGGAGTGTGTGTATATATTATCTTGTGTCTGCATGTGAGTGTACGAATACAAGTGTGTACGTACATGTGTGCCGCTAGATGTGTGTGTATGCAAATGTGCCCACATGCAAACATGTGTGCATTGTCAACGTATGTATTCCCGTGTATATGTGTACATCTATTAGTGTTGGTAGATTGTGTGTGTGTGTGTGTGTGTGTGTGTGTGTGTGTGTGTGTGTAGTGTGTGTGTGTGTGTGTGTGTGTGTGTGTGTGTGTGTGTGTGTGTGTATGTGAGCATTTGCATTGCAGCTGAACTTGTTTGTGCAATGAGCCACTCAGGAACCATCCAGACGTGAAATGACAGGGTTTTCACGGAGCATTAAGAAGTGCTGTTTAATTGCAGGCTGATCCAGTAAATTAATTTTAAAATTTCAATTGACCTGCAAGTATAGTGGAATTTACTGGCTGGGAGCAGCCTTGAAGAGTCTTTTAAAGTCCACCGGATGTGAGAGAAAGTTAGAATGTCACGTACATGCTGCTGTAAGCCAGTCTCTGTGCTCGCAGAATACCCTTCACTTAGAAAGACCTTGATGACTCACCCGATACACATTTTACTGTTCACTATTTAGTCATTTGGCCCGGATGCTTTTATCCGAAGCAATTTCCATTGAATACAGGTAGAGATCATTATGTAGGCAGGCGTAACATCCTTAAGAATGCCAACTGCTAGACTGCAGACATCCGGGATTGGGCCTTGGACCTTTCATCTGGCATTCACAACCCCCTCACTACTAGCGACCACACTGAATATCAGTTTTACAAACAACACAATAATATAGATATATTATTATAGCAAAATTATTTTAAAGCACTTCTTGTGGTTCAGGGTGAAACAGGTTCTTTACCCACTAACACGCCTTGGTAACATTAGAAGGCGATATGTCATTTGAAAGATCAGAGAGGCAGAGGGAAAGAGGAAGACAGTGAGAGAGATTGAAAGAAGAAAGAGAGAGAGAGAGAGAGAGACAATTGGAACCCACATTGCAAATAATTAATTTAGCTCAGAGAAAAGATTTGAGTAGCGCATTCTGATGTGCTTTTCTTTAGGCGAAGAGAACAGTGTTTAATAAGAGATGGATTATGAGAACAATAATTAATTATAATACCATTGCACACCATTAAAAAGCTATAATGACATCTTGAATTCTACATTTTCGGGACACTAACAACCACAATGGCATCGCTCCACTCTTGAATGATATGTCGATAAAAATTGATACATAATTCAATTAACATAAATATATATAGATCCTACAAAATCATTCAAACCTCTTGGCTTACTTTCACCAATCATTCTACACGCGAGAAAACGGAGGAGGCTATCACCACGTCGTTCTGCACGTAACCCGTCCGTCACATTCATAAATATTTATATCAGGCAACCAAATCGACACGCCGTCTCTCCCTCCTTCTAATATCCTCCTCTTTTTAATCATCTCTTTTAATTTGCACTTCCTCCGGGCCGTCATCCACCTGGTCGCTGCGACCCCCCCCTGACAACCCCCCCTGACAACCCCGCGACCCCCCGGAGAAGGAGGAGGTCACCGGTGTTAATCACCATATTTCAATCTTCTTTCCATCTTCATTTTCGGGTGGCTTACTCTCCACTCCCGCCTCCTCGTTCGCGGGTCACCGCCGCTATTGATTTCCACCCCTGTACCTAATCACTTAGGTAACATTTCCCTGGCAGCCGATTCGCTCCACCCGTCCGCCCCTCCCCCACACCTCTGTCCCCTCCCTCCTCCACCTACGACGTTCTGATGATTCATAGCCGAATCAGAGGAAGAAAATAGAAATCATGCCCCGCTGCCAGTAATTAAGCCGTAAGGTCACCGTGTAATCATCGCCTGCTTGTGTAGAGCGAGAGAGAGAGAGAGAGAGAGAGAGAGAGAGAGAGAGAGAGAGAGAGAGAGAGAGAGAGAGAGAGAGAGAGAGAGAGAGAGAGAGAGAGAGAGAGCTGTCAAGAATAAAAACAGGAAGGTAGGAAATACAACCTGCAGTTAGGAGTTGACGTGTGTTAATATACATGTACAGTACTCTACGGATTAACAGCTGATTCATTTGGGTCCTCGCCCTTTGTGAGAGGATTTTGTGACTTGAATGTCAGGCTTTTTTGTATTTTTGATGGGCTTTCATCGTTGGAGGAGATAAATAAACAACATCCAGGGAAAATGTCTCTCAATGTGTCACTGTCTCACCACCTCTCCCCTTCAGCGCGCACACACAGACGCAAAAACAAACACGCTTGTGCTGAACATCTTGAATGCATATTAAATCG